>JAMKCH010025479.1:0-54092 GCA_023653785.1 Ophioderma brevispina | reverse complement strand
AGATTCCTCAAATGCATCTTGCATTTTGGATTCTCATCCCACATGGCTTCTTAAGCAACATATTGACCAACATTTGCCTGCAATTACTGCAATTGTGCAACAAGTCGCTAAACTCTGGAATTTTTCCAGCTACTGCCCAAGATGCAATAGTTACACCACTCATTAAGAAGCCTTCTTTGGAAAAATACTGCCCTGTGAGCAACCTGATTCTGTTGCCAAAGTTATCGAGAAATGTGCATCCACACAGACCACCTCAATACAAGTCTCAGTCCTCTGCATAGTACTGAGACAGCCTTGGTCAAGGTTCTGTCAGACATTGTTTCTGATATTGACTCAAGACGTGTTGTTTTTGTTGTGCTTCTGTATATGAGCGCGGCTTTTGACACTGTGGACCATCATTTTTTTCTGGACCTGCTTGAAAAGCGGTATGGAGTATCTGATAACGCACATGCCTGGTTTGAATCATATTTGAAAGGTTGGGCATCGCAAGTTAGCATATCTGGCACTCTATCTGACCCTGTCATTCTTAGATTTGGTGTACCACAAGGGTCAGTGCTGGGCCCACTTTCATTTATCTGCTATTCTATACCTATGGGGACATTGTGCGCTCTCACCACTTAAGGTATCACATCTACGCTGACGATTGCCAGATTTATGCTTCTTTCGACCCTCGCATTCCAGGTGATATGGAAAACATTCTTGCCAAAATTACTGATTGTATTGCCGAGATAAGAACATGGCTTTCTGCTAACTACCTTAAGCTCAACGACTCTAAATCTGAGTTTTTCATCACTGGATTGATAACATCGAACTCAAAATTGGGAATACCAGCATCAAGATCTCCCCTGTTTTTCGTAATCTCGGTTGTTTCCTTGACTCAAATATGTCTCTTACTGCTCACATGAATTACCTACGCAAAACAATTTCGTTCCATATTAGAAATGTTTGTCGCATTGTAGATTTATTGATACTGAAACATGTCACCACATAGTTAGGGCTCTGATTATTTATAGACTCGACTACTGTAATGCTGTTTTTACTTTACTTTCTGCCAATGATATCAGATGTTTGCAGCGACTACAAAACAATGCTGCACGCCTTGTGTTTGCTGTTGGTCAAAGAGTTGGAGCTTAACCCCTCCTTCAGGCATTACATTGGCTTCCCATTCAGCAAATAATCATGTTCAAAGTGCTGCTCTATGTTAAGGCCTTCAATAATTTGGCTCCGCCATATATTGCTGAGCAGTTTTGTGTCTATGTCCCTCCTCGCTCCCTGCGATCAGCAATGGACATTAACCGTTTGGTGGTGCCAATGACAAACCTTGTCATCGGTTATCGTAGCTTTGCTGTTGTCGCTGCAAAGGCCTGGAACTCCTTGCCAGTGTCAATTAGAAATGCAAGTTCAGTTGAGACATTCAAAATTAATCTCAAGACATATTTATTCTCTAAGTAGTCTGTTTTATTTGTAAACGCCATGTTACTTTGTGAATAGCGTCCTAAATACCTGTATGTATATGTATGTATGTAATTGTGGATCTATTGGTCACTGATATTGGGGAAAGAAATTGACGTAACATTTTATTCATTTTCGAGGTTTTATTTGGGGAAACAGTCGATTTTATGATTTTAATAAATTAATTATTATGTATTTACACTTGGTTTTGCTCTCCTCCTCTGGGGACAACGAAACACAGGTTTTCGTGTACATAGACGACTCGATCACTGATCAAAAACTGATAACTAAGTCGAAGACAAGCATTTAACTTGTATTATATGAGAGATAATTGTCATAGAATTATTTGGGAGGGAGGCTCAAATATTTAAAGAAAACCCGTCTATGGTTTCAAAATGTCACCAAACTATACAAATTAATGAAAGGTTTGCTGAAAATTCAAGACGGCGGCATTGAGGCGCACAGAAGAAGACATTTAATTAGAAGACAAGCGATTGACATGTTTTATATCAAATATAATTGGATATGAATAACTTTAAGACTCTAAAAATTGAAGAACAAATCGGCTTTTGTTTTGAAATCCATAAAATCTAGAAAATTTGGCAAAATCTAAAATCAATGAATTGTCTACCGTCCTTAATAAAAGACAATGTAATCAACATCAATAATTCTACATCTCTCCTTGAAAGCGATGATGCTAATCAGAAACAGAGAAATCAAGACAATCACAAAATACCTGCTTGTTTCAAAACAGCTCAGGATACTATTTCTGTACCCAACCAAGTATTACAGAATGCTGCCGACACCCAAGAGCAAGGACTTGGTGTACTCTATAATCTTCTGAGTAGACCTAATGACAATACTACTCTTAAGCATTCCTGTCGAATTCCTCCTGGTTTTCAGCCCATCCATAGATGCGATCCCAATCAATTTAAAATGAATAAAAGGATTGCTGACAAGATAACCCGGGCAACGTTAACTCCAGAGCAAAACAACCGTAATCATCTGAGCACATCCATATTCCTGGTAATGGAACTGTACCTATCCAAGGCCAGGCCACGCTAAAATAACCGACCTGTTTGATGTTGGGTCATATTTGACCCAGCTGTTCCTCCTCCCATCTTATTCACTCACGACAGTGGAAAAGGACCAACCTTCAGAGAGAACTACTACAGGTAATTCGATGTCGGATATAAATATTCTGGTCATCCTAATCCCATCTCAACTGTCATGATTGTAGCCAAAAACAAGCTCCCCGACACAAAAAGCTCATCAAAACTCGAAACTGTACAGAATAGAAATCAATAATGTTTTTTCTTTCTCCTGTTACCACCACAGGAAATGCGGGAAATGTAACCAATAATATGCACCCTAATATCAAACAGCAAAGGACACGCCAGCAATTACCAAGTCTCCAGAGAGATGAAGGGCTTTTGATTCCCCAGTTGACAAGAACAGAGCGTCCTCTGGGATCATCTTTCAAAGTGAAAACATTTCCTTACCAGAATGCTCGTCTGAAAGAGATACCTGATTCTTATATGGCTCCAATGAATTAAAGTATAACATCTCAAGTAGTAACCACCCCCCATATTATTACAAGTCAACTGGAATGGTGCGGAATCTAAGCGTCAGCCAACTTTATCTAACAACCATATTCCGCATCGGACCAATAACTACTCGTATCGTAACAAATTCAAGCAAAAGAACATACCAGTAACAAAGGATCCTTTTTAGAGAGAGGTCACCTACTGTAAGGAAAGATGGAGAAAACAAGGTGCAAAACCAAAAAGACAGTCCGATAGTGACTGCAATCTCAGAATTTCAACGGTAATCTTGTTTTCCTGGCTGAGGTACTTAATAGTGCTATTGTCTGCATCCAGGAACACTGGCTTTTTAACTTTGAAATTAATCACTGCTTTTAAGGTATGCTACTCATGATGCTTGCTAGAGGTGTCGCTGATGAAAACATATTGGATCCAACACAAAGTCCACGTGGATATGGAGGCGTGTGTATATTATGGCCGAAGGAATGGCTGCGAAGATTACCAAAATTGCCTGATGGGATCACCGTGTTTATGTCCATATCAGATATTCTGACAAATCCCACAACTTATGTTATCTGTGAGTGTACATCCTGTGATGGTATAAGTCAAACACCCCGGATTATGAATGTGCTTGACCAGATTATGGAATAATAATAAGTACTCCCAGTTCCAGTTTTATATCATCTGTGGTGACTTTAAGGCCTCCTTGGTTTGAAAAATCATAAATCCTCTTGATGCATTAATTAGGAACTTTTGTTACACAAATGGTCTTGTCTTCCCTGAAAAGTAACCAGCCTGATTACACCTCTTTCACAGCCAATTGACGTCGTTCAAGATATTGACTATTCCGGCAACTACCAATCAGTTATTGATTATAGAGAAGTAAAGCAATCAAAATGCTCCCATAATTTTCGGATCCGTGCTTGCCTGGCAAGTGTTAATCTTCCTTAATTTTGACATCAAGTTCTTCCAATCGAAACGAAAATTCAGCTTCAGCGAAAAATCCGAGTTCTTTCATGGAAGGGGCAGATCTGTCGGATTACAACTCTATGGTAACAAAGTTACTGGAGAACCTGGATATTAATTGATGACCAACACATTGGCAAGAAATATCTGTGAGACTCTTGTGGAGGCATCCATTCTACTCTAAAGACCAAGACCACAAACGTGACAATAACTCCCGGCGTCCTTATATCTTGGACACCAATAATTGCAAAAAGAGTCAAGGAAGTGCAAAATTGCTTTTTTACAAACTTAAAAGCAGATTTCTCAGTCCCAAAATGTAACCTTATTGAATTGGAACTCAAAACAAGAAACAAAAAAAACTTCTCCGTCAGACTCAAAGAATTGCTGCGGCAAGACACGGGTTATACCCACCAAGAGATATGAACGCCTCTTGAAAATGATTCACAACTGTTCTAAACCCTACAAACTAATTAGAACAGCAAAGGAAAAATCGTAGGAAGTACTACAAAGTGCTGATGGTGAAACATAATTTCTGACCCGGCTAAGCATGTGAGAAATGGGCCGACTATTTTGAAGATCTTTCTAATCCCAGGTCGAGGAACACTTTGATGAAGATTACATAAATTTGATTGACCTTTATTTTCAGATGTTATGCAATACATTACAAAAACCATCATTAATTCTTCCCTTACTTGCGCAGAAATTGAAACAGCCATAAACAAAATTAAATCTGGTAGCAGTAGATAAGATGGGCTTAAATCAGAGCACTTCAACTATGGGTGTCCGTCAACTAGGAAAGTGCTGTGACTCTTCTTATGATATGATTCCAAGAAGGTGTTGTTCTCAATTTCTTAAGCATGGATTGTCCACCATCTTGGAAAAAGATAAACCGCTTTTTCTCAAGATAATTACGTGGGAATCACATTCCTTGTGGCCACTTAAAATCCTTGACTCTGTAGTCACTGGTAGACTTAAAACTCAGATTACCACATATAGCTGTTGCAAAACGGCTTTAACTGAAGGCTGCTCATCTCTTAACACTGTGTCTTGATCGTGTCAGAAATATACAACGAAGCCTGTTTGACAACAAATGTGAATTTGTATTTAGCAGGCCTGGATGCACGTAAAGCTTTGATGTTGTGTACCATCCTTCACTTCTCAGAGGCCTGAGGCTCCAAGGGCTGTACAACTCAACGTTGTTGTGCTTAAAAGCTGTATGTACACAACTGGCAAGCAAGTAACATGGAATGCTGAATTTCAAGACCCTTCAAAGGTCTTCAGGGAGTTCTCCAAGGGGAGTCTCCTCAACTGAATTATATAAAAGCTACAACATCATCCACGTCTTGAACACTTGAGAAAAGAGATTTGGGCTTTAAGAATTGGACACCACTACTGTGGCTGGCCAACTTGTGGCGTACCGACATCATTCTTGCTGCAAAAAATGCCACAGCACTTCAGAATGTTAAATTAGTCTCAATTATGCTAATAAACACAGCATATATCATTCATCCGCGAAATCAGTTATCATTAAGAGCTGAATCTTGTAAATCTAATAAAGCAACCGAGCCTGTCTTTACTGAGTGGAACATAAATGGTGAAATGATTCAAAACTCCCTGGAAGTGACACATCTTGGCATTATAAGAACTCTAATAGATCATCAACATCACTAATAGATCATCGTATTAGTATGGGTCGAAGAACCCTTTATTCCTTGATGGGAGCTGGTCTGCGTGGTAGAAGTGGACTAAGCCAAAGCTCTGCGACAAATCTATAACACTTTCGTCCTTCCAAGATTCTCCTATGGCCTTGAGGTGTGCGGTTCATATACAGCAGAAAATATTACCAGACTCAATCAATGTCAAGGAAAACTCTCAAGCATATTCATCCTTCCAGACAGGACACTGAATGAAGCAATCCTTCCTTCTTCTTGTGCTCCTTTTTCCCATCGAAGCCACCTACATATTAATGCTTACTTTCTCAACACCGTCTTGTTGCAGCAAGAGGATTGGAGAGAAACATTGCTATTCGCCCGCCTTGCTAACCCAATCCCCCTCTCCATAGTTTGTTCATCGCTGTATCTTCATTATTGCACAAATACAACCTTCCAAGTGCAACATATCTTATTAAAAATGTGCCCAAAAACAAGAGATCTGGAGAGAAAAAGTTAAAGAAGTCGCGTTGCTAACCATGTATTTGATATTTGAAGTCCCGAAGCTGATCTAAATAACGTTTGAAATATCTTAATCTACAGGCTTGCCAACCCTTTCTGTCATCATGTCTGGAAAGATACCGGCTCTAAATAAAAGGATCATCCAACGGTCTATAATTAAAGCCCGCCTCCTAACTGGGCCTTATACACTCCAAGGAAACCGTGCAAAATTTAAATCAATACAACAGTGAAAGGTACGTGCCGACTCTGTCATTATGGTGATGAAACACGTTCCCACTTTCTCATAAATGTCTGCCTATAATGAAGAAAGGAATGACATCATCTGTGATATAAGGAATTTAATTATAGTTGCTGGCCGCCCGCCCCGCTGGAACCTTTGGAGGAGATTAATACTTCGGAGGAAAGTTAAAGCCCAACTGATTCTATGATGCCTCTTATTTTCATTCCAAGCTATCCTGGTTTTCAGCAGATATACGAGCAAATGAGAAATCTCCAGAACTCTGTCTTACACTTCACAATAAAAGATCTACACTTTTTACACATAAGACAATAGAGAACCCCCACAGCTGTTTCATGTGCAGTATTTAGAGTAGAGCGTTTGTCGCTTCATGCTTTGCTTTAGCTTAACAACATTTGTTTGCATGTGTTGCTCAAGCTCATTCATCTGCTCACTGTGAACATGCATGCAGGACTGCTGTTTGCACTCATGTGTAACGTTCATACTTCGCACACAATCTGCTCTAACTATTAAGCATGCTTGGCGCATTGATATACTGGTATTTAACTGCTTATGAACTCATCCAGTATCTTATTTACTTTGTTAATAGGAGCTGTGTTCTGTTATTGTGATGCATGAATTGATTGGTCTACTTGTCATAAACCATTTTATTTGACTGTTTGCTAATTTTTGTTGATTTTACACTGGAACTGATACTGGTCCTAGGTTGCCCATATTTACTTTTTTGCCATACTTTGACATAACAAACTACAGAAGTCTGGTGCTCCTAGAGATGAGGGAACTACGATCAACCAACCAACCCTGGCGGATTGCAATAAATGGTCAGTGCCGAACCCTTTGAAACAACAGCACAGAAGGACGTTCCATAATAGTCGATATTTTCTCGTTCTCTCATTATTTCACAATTTGAAAGTTGCTCATTCAAAGGTTTTCAATTTTTGACAATCGTGTTCGAATCCCAACAGTGTGATTAACCATTACAGCGAATTAATGCGCACTGTACTTTTCATCAGTGTATTTTTAGTTTTACAACACTTTAGCTTTAGCGAATTAAAAAACAAGTCTTTCAAATACAGTAAATGCTGTATTTTGATTTTTTGGGGTATTAGCCTTATAACTTTAAACTGGTAATTGCAATGTGTGCGAATTCTGCATAGAATCATCGTGCACCACATTACTATTTCCATTGTAGTAACGTGTTCAATCTTATTGGGATTGTTATTTTGTGATGACCCCGTCTGTAACATGTGTGGAAGCCCGTTCCATTACCTCTGGGAAGATTACAATGCTTCTGACTACGTTTTTGTTTACGAACCGGAGGAAGTTCACTGGTGGTGTGCCACCCCAAACCTCCTCCTTTTTTAGACGAGGATTAAATGGAGCAAAAGGTTGATGAAGGGTGATTTGTAGTAACCAATGGCTACCAGATATCTGGAAAGAAATGTCAGATAGAAGGACCTGTGCTTTTTCTGTTTGGTCAACACATGCGCAGGCCATTTACAAACCAGATGATAAATGGCAATTTATGCTACTTAAAGGAAATTTGACGCACAAGTCAGTGCATGGAAACAGAAGTACCAGTTTAAAGATGAAAAGTAATAACGCTAATTATCGTTTAACTGAAAAGATATTACATATTAATTTCCATACGATTATTGACACCACCTGATATCTTGCATATCAATTTTAGATGATAACTGCTTTGCCGTTTTTTTGTTTTTTTTGTTTTGTTTTTTCTTAGTTTTCTCGGAACGAGTAATTTTAGGCCACCGGCCCTTCAATACAAAAGTACAAAAATCAATCGTGTCTGAAGAAGGCATCGCGTTTAACAAGCATTATATCAATATATATATTTACAGGGATTGATTTGAAATCCTGTCTAGTTGCGTTGTCTTGCTTATAATATTTTGCTAGGTTAGGATAATTTACAAAATGTGGTATATATAGCGATTTCGCTCATCTACAAAATATGGACATACAAAACAAAGTGGAATTCATCCTGTATATTATTATAATTACACAATTGACAAATGCAATACTGAGGTAATCCTGTCATTGCCTAGTTCTATTCATTTACATCTCTTGACTTTTTTTCATTCGTGATGAATTTCTTTAAATGTAGAGTAGTTATTGATTGTTGTATGTACGTATAGCACAATAGAATGAAATTAAAGACTGTGTTTCCCATGCGTGACGTAATTCTTTTATTTGAATGTAAATGTTCTGGAGGGATATTTGAATAGTGACTGTAATGTTCTGTAAGCAGTAGTGTAGTGGATAGTGTGTAGACCAAAAGTTGTTATAGTCTGATTTTTTATTCCTGTCAGTAAACGCATATTGTCGATGGTACGAATCATTTTGGAGGGGATGTGTTGAGATCAAAAATTAAAAAGCCGTATTAACAGCTGAAATGCTCAACTTTGTTCAAAAGAATCAGATGCTTTAACCCATTGTACATGAACTTTATGTATCGAATATATAAAGGCTTCTTACCAGATTCAATTGAATAGATTGTCGTAAAGTCTGAGATACGCTATCGATTCCTTTGTTTGGTGTCATTCAAAGAACGGATAGAGTGTCATTAACATCAAGGCTGGGTGAAGAGGAAGATTAGGCCACGTAATTATTGTACTCTGTTATGACCGACCAAAACTCAAAACAAAAGTACTTAGATTAATGATTGGACCAAGCTGTCAAATACTATTTCTACCGCTATTTTTGCAACAAGATGAATAAATGTAAACGTATCAGATTTTCTAATATTCCTTAGTGACGTAAAAGAACTTCGGTGAGTAATAATATACTTATTCGTATCATTTTTCTTATGTTGAATGCTTCAGAGTTTGTTCAAGTTTGGTGTTTGGAATTTATTCAGAGCATTTGCCTTGTTTCATTGCTTCGTGAGAAAAGGGACATTTTTTTAATTATAGCCTTGATCTGCTCCGGTATCGTGACACCAAATTTCTATTGTATTGATTGGGTAAAGCATACAACCTCTCAGAACGAATGGAATCGTCGACACGCCCAAAAACTTTTAATGAACTGACAGGAATAAAAAATCCTACTATAAAATAATGAAGCAGAGATTTGCTGCCAGGTATTCCAAAGAGTGCTTCCAAAGAATACGATACAATGCAATGTAAAGAAGTTTGACGGGATAAAATGGTAATTTTGTTGAAAGAGACCGGTTTATCTGCTTCCTCTTCTTATCGTGTCCAAACACTGTGATTCTCAAATATGATCCAACCAGAGATGAGTACAACATCTGGCTGTTTCACTGAATTCCGCAAGGCCCTTCTTTATGCATTGCTGGTCCAGCAATGGGCAGACCAAGAGATGTTCCATTGTCTGTGGTGCTGTTCCACAACCACAGGTAGTGTCCTGATCTGCTTCCAGGTAGACCTTAGATCGGCCAATTCTGGTTCTGTTGAGGCATCGCCATTCAGCCCATGAGGAGTCAGCTCCAGGTGGGAGATGGTCACCAGGTCCAATACCAATAGATGCTACTTGGTTGATGGCAAGTCTTTCTTTCCACAAGGCTACTCTCTTAAACTCCTTAGAGACTGTTTCAAGAGGTTGGACTTTGGTTAAGAAACTCTCTCTGGATTCAAGGCGATTGGCAGCAGGTATCTGCCCAGACATAGGGTGCTTCACATTAGCTACTTGGCAGCTACGCTACGACGGATGTCTGGTGGAGCAATTCCTGCTAGGATTTATAAGTTTTCCGTTGGTGTTAAACGGAGGCATCTGCTAAAATGATAATAATAAATAATAATAATAACTAGTTTTTATATAGCGCTTAATCACCGTAAACAATATCAAAGCTCTGTTGACAATTATTATTACGCCGCCTTTAGGAAATCGTCACAAGCATTTCGCTTCTATGTGGCTGCTCAAAGACATGCCTTACAAGTGCACAAAACTATCAGCACTTAGATTGTAATATTTCCCATAATAGCTCCCCGGGTTTCGCTTGGGTCGACGATGATTTTTAACCGTCTAATGATCACAAGTCCTGCACTTTTACACTGATCCACACGTCCTCTCGTGTGATAGAATGATAGAAACTACAAGCTTAAAATGCCAGAAATATTGATTTTAATGACAGAATAAATAAATATTTTAATAATATAAGTCCTTAAATTTGTAAGATTCGGTGTTGAATAACAAATATCCGATGGCTGATAAACGGTATATCTCTTAAATCCATAAATGTCACTTTTTGCCACTTTTCAAAAAATCACGGAGCGGACCCCTGCCTTGTGTTTCCGGTGGAAATTGCTCTTGGTCGTCATTTTCCTCTACGGACGTTAGGGATATATGACATAACGTTTTTATGCAAAATTAAAATTAGAATTAGTTTGAGAATTTAATTTTATCTCCGCGAATTTAATATTTAATCCGCCGATTTAATATTATCTCACCGGATTTAATATTTTCTCCCCTGTTATAATATTATACCCGCTGATGAAATATTAAATCCGGGGATAAAATATTACATTCGGGGATAAAATATTAAATCCTGGATAAAATATTAAATCTGCGGATAAAACATTAAATCCGCGGATAATATATTACATTCGGGGATTAAATATTAAATCCGCGGAGATAATATTAAATCCACGGAGATAATATTATATAAATCATCGGAGATAATATTAAATCATCGGAGATAATATCATCGGAGGTAATATAAACCCGCGGAGATTACATTAAATCCGCGGAGATAATATTGAATCCTCGAGGTAATTATAGGTTTTAATTTTGCAACAAAAATGTACAAGCACGATGGTCAAGTATTTTTTAAGATCTAATCAAATCAAATAGCTGGAGATAGTTCGCAAACACAAATGACGCGATGCGAAATTAGTGCCAAGAGTTTAATTGACAGTTATTTGCATAACATATGTTAGTTACACTACTTATAAATTGTCACCCAAAGAAGCGACATCTGTAAATTGTTTTCAACGGTCAAAACCAGTCAATATCATACAAATATTGGTAAGTCATTTTTGTTTGTTTGTTTGTTTGTTTGTATTTTGCTTTGTCCTCAGTTGTGCTAAACAGTCAGAAAAGTCACCAAAGCTTCTGTAATAATGTTTAAACAGAAGCGAAAGCACAAAGCAAGTATGACAGAAAATAAATTCTTTAACAGTTGTTGAGTTCATCTCGTCTCTGGGTACAATATATGTTTACGCATTTTTACGCAGTAACACGTCTATCAATTTGTTTTGTAGAGTTATAGGAAACCTTATGTTATCCATTAAGACCTAACACTTGACAATTAGTAAATACATCCTAAGGATCAAGGGGTTGCACCATAATTTAATCTCTGATATGCTGCTTCAATAAAATGAAGACGATAATCAATGCAATAATTCCATACCACTTTGTACTCAGATTATATCCAAATGACTTCCTTAAAGGCACTATCAGAGATTTGATGAATCTAAAACTTTAAAACAAAAATCATCACAAATCACAGATTTTTGCATGTTTGTAACAGTCATATACCCTACAAGTTACAGGACCAACAGAACGCAATAAAAAAATAAAATCGGATTAGTCATTACTCTCCGTACGGACACTTACTAGAACACGTAATTGAATGAAGATTCATATCTTCGAACACTGCGTTTTTCTTACTTTTCTGTGAAATTTTCAGTTTAAAAATAACTTATAAGAACTATGCACACTTAGATTTCACTTTTAAGCTATTCCTTTAAATTTCAAATATTGTGACTCTCTTCAATCGGCTGGACCACTGATATTGTCTGTAATAAACCCGTAGTTTTCTACTTGCTCTAGTATTATTGTCTTATAGCGATTGCAGTTCATTAATGATCGAGATGAAAGCCCAGCCAACTAGCTGTCCCTCGCGCCCTACTGAAAACCTGCAGTAAAATAATTGCTATATCACATAGCGTGGCAAAATAGTACGTCTAGTTTTCGTTGTTTTAAATAATATAACCACATTTGTGAAGTAAACGCACTGGCCGATAGTATTGCAAAAAGCAGAAACAAAATCACAAATTAATTTCAAATTATACCAGAAGTTCTTGCCTGCACATGACGTATTGAATGCCAAAGTTATGTTATTTCCCCGAAACCATTAGTGCGAAAAACGTTTGATTTGACTGTCATGTTCCATAAATACGGCGGATTAACCCTCGTCTCTACATGAGCCATTTTCCCGAAGGAGTGAGGGCGCGGTGGTTGCCACCCCCACCCCGTGATTTTCCTTACTGAACATCCAAATCATAACTTTGGTACCACATGATAGCTTACAGTTTCTTCTTAAGCACCAACATTTCCATTATGACGTCACTATGACGCTATAGGTTGAGAATTGTAGCATTATTATAGCACTAAAACGCTCTGTGTATAATCTTTAACGGGTAGACGTTTCATATAGAAGTCCCGTGGAGGTATTACAAATGATTCCGTCATGCGCTGTATGTCGTTGTGCAGTAGCGCTTAACGGAATGAATGGCAATACCTCATTTGCATCCTATATATGAAACGTCTACCCTTTAACGCCCCTTAACTGCATTTAGATGCACTTTTGAAAAAAATCCCTAGATCTAACAAGAAAGTTAACGCTAGCTTCCTTTTTGGCGGTGATCGTCAATCTTTCTCTACGCCAATTTACAATTTTAGGGGACGATAATTCGTCCTTTACAACAACGAATACTTATTTTAAGGTTTTGGTGCCTCCTTGAAAGTTACATGAATCTTTTTAGACTACATGTAACATTTGACAAGTAGGCATTTCAGAAATGGGGAATAAGAAAGCGGTAAAAAGCCCCCTTGACATTATAGACCCCTCATGTGGGTTTAGCCAGAAAAAGGCCAAAAATGGGTGGCTAGAAATTGCCTATTAATGGCTGTTTGCTCCATCAAAATGAGTTTCCTTTCAGAGTGGTTTTCAAGGATCTTGATGGCGGGGTACAAACAAGCTCTTCGGGATATGGCAGAGTACGGTCGGTAAAATCCTCAGAAATCATCGAGAGGTAGGTCGTTTGAGGCCATGAAAATTTCCAGGTTGACCACGGTTGACTACCAGACGAGATAATCGCCGACTGCTTAATCTGTGCCGTAGAACCCGGAAAATGCCAACGAGCTCTCTTCGTCGTTTGTGGAGAAGACACTATGGAATCAACGTTTCCCGCCAAACTGTAAATTGGAGATTGCTTCAACATGGTTGCCGAGCAAGTCGAATGACCAAATGTCCACTTCTAGCCGTTCACCACAGAGTTGCTCAACTTCGCTGGGCTAGGGAGCACAGAAGATTACTGCTCGGACACTGGCGACATGTTTTCTTTATGGACAGGAGCCGCTACATCCTTGACCGTCAAGATGGAAGACAAATGGTTCGTCGATTACGTGGTGAGAACCTCCGAAATGACTGTATTTAGGAATCGACTCAAGCTGGTGGCGGCTCAGTGATGGTATAGGCCGGTATTCATTATGTAGGGAAACGTCACTGGATATTCTGGAAAACCACTTCCTGCCACATGCAAGAAGGGTTTATGCAAATAATTTTCGTCTTCAAGACGACAACGCCACGCCGTACAGGCCGCTGTAGTGATACAATTTCTTGAGACAAAAGGGGTGGAGCAGATACCATGACCTGCTTGCTCCCCCGATATGAACCCTATCGAGCATGCCTGGGTGCCTTAGGCCGAGCTATCAATGACAGGGACAATCTTCCTCAAACTCAGTCTACAGGAGTTAGCTCAGGCTCTGACCGATGAGTGCCCATTGACATCATAAGCAACCTTGTTGACAGTATGCCGCGAAGTCTTGACGCACTGATTCATGCCAGGGGTGGAAATACTTGATATTAGTGACTGATTGACATTTCAAACAGTGCTATTGAACATTTCGATGCATGAAACCACCCAAAAATGTGTCATCTGTAAAAATGCCTGATGTAAAAAAATTATAACAAAATCCTTAAATCTGCTCTTCAAATCCCCCCTTTTCCTTTCAGGCTAAGGACACAGTTAATTTCCCGAGTCCATTAGATATGGACATGCTCCTATCTTCCATTGACATTATCTCATTTCTGGTGCATAGAACAACAATTCATTTAGCAGCTATTTTGAAGCCATTTTTGGCGTTCTTGTGACAGGTTATCGTTAACCAGCTCTTAACGCGATATTGCTGGGGAATAGCATCTGTTTAAAAACACAGAATTGATGTTGATTACGTGTAGTCAGGAACTCCAGGTACAATTTGAAGTCAATTTGTGATTATATTTTTTGAAACGGATGATAAAAACAAAGCGTCGGCTGCGTCCCGTAGTGACGTATTGGCAAAATATGGGTAATTCCCAGAAAAACGGCTTTGAATATGGGGCGAACTTGATTGCTCTGTTTTGTAATTAAAACATATATTTCATTTCAGTTAAAACCTACTAGTGGAATAAGATAGAGATTTTAAATAGATTTCACTAATAAATCCAATTTTAGTTAGATACGTCACTATTTGAAAACCCCCAAATAGCATTTGAACGTGTAAAAATACGTAGCGCAATTACGTCGTTTTGTGAAGGTTTTGTCGCAAATACGTCACTTGAAAACGACAAAATGCAACTCTACCATGATATAAAGATACGTCGCATACGTCACTACATGTAGCGGCGAATAATACTTCCATGCAGATACAGAATAATTTTACGTCGTCATGTGATGCGAACAATTTAAAGTTTTCGCAATACTCATAAATCGTTAATTATATTTTACTAATTCAGCCACTTTAAGGTTTTAAATGTTGTTGATTTCTTTAAGAGTCAGTACAAAACAATCGTATATGCCAAATTTCTTTAAACTAAAAAAAATGTCGAATACGTCAATATGTCACGCGGGCCGACGAAGATAAAGTTATATATGCGAAACATACAATTATTGGACCTATCGGCCGACCCTTATCGGTCCTATTTTTTAAGCCCGCCTCATATGAACCAATTTGTCCACTGATTAACAACATTCAAAATACCACTGGGCTGACTCAACGAGATATAGTAGCCATTACAGCCGTTTATACCACAGACCTTGAGCGGGTCTAGAGTCGTGCATGCACACTCCAGCCTGACTGCAAATTAACAATCCCCCCCTAAAAGTAATGCAACGCATTGGCGTAACCAGCTTTTTTTCAGGGGGCAGAGGGGGGCACCACATTTTCAGGGACAGCACTCATCATCAGCGCCAAAATTTTCCCGCTCGCTACGCTCGTCGGGTGACCAAAAGTTTTTTTTCACAGTCCGATCGAATTCTGAAGAGCGGGGGAGGGGGGGGGGGACTTACTCTACTATCTCTCTAACTCTTACTCTAACCGGTTACTCATTTATATACATGACATGCTCCCGTAACTTATGCACCCAAAAATCAGCAATTAGCATAGATTCACGTTTCTTTCCTTTATAAGTTATGAGAGTCTAGGTATATGATTGGCTTATGTAAATAGACACATGTGCAGAAAATCACTAATTTTTCAGGTGGGGGGGGGGGGGGGGGTAAGGGGGGCAAGATTCTCAACAGGGGGCAGCTGCCCCCTGCCCCCCCCCCCCCCCCACCCACCCCCCCATCTTATTACGCACTGAATTGCACGATCTTTTCATTTTCATTATGAAACTCGTAAGCTATATGTATGAAATCCCAGGAACGATATTGGTATTCTGGCAAAAAAAAGTTTAAGATGCTATGGTCCTTCGATACTAATTGTGTCTAATATTTCATGGTATTCGGCTTGTTTCAGTCGGATTTATGATCTCATCTCCAACGTCAGTATCATGACAATGAAGTATCGTCAAGGCATTTGTCAGGTTCCTAATCTTGGATGTGCCGAGTCAATTTTCATGCCCAAGTAAGTGTTTCCTGGGATGAATATACCTACACCAGGTGTTTCTACCTATCCCTCTATATGGTGCAATTGGTTTATGCCAGGGGAAGGGAACGATAGATGCAGTGTTTATTTTAAGGAGGTTGCAAGAGGAATATCGAGCTAAAGGGAAGAAGCTGTATATGTGTTTTGTAGACTTGGAGAAGGCATTTGATAGGGTACCGACTACCGAGGAAAGTGGTGGGGTGGGCGATGAGGAAGAGAGAGAGAGAGAGAGATACCAGAAGTAGTGGTTAGATCAGTGATGAATTTGTATGAAGGAGCCAAAACAAGAAGTAGAGTGGGGTCTGATTTGCCCGAGGAGTTTGAGGCGAAGGTGGGTGTGCATCAAGGTTCTGTACTTTCGCCATTGATTTTTGCAATTGTGATTGATGTAGTCGCGGAGAGTGCAAAAGAAGGTTTGCTGAGTGAGATGTTATATGCTGATGACTTAGTTTTAATGAGCGAGACATTGGAGGGACTGAGGAAGAAGTTTTGGAAATGGAAGAAGGCTTTTGAGAGTAAGGGTCTGAAGGTAAACCTTGGGAAGAAAAAAGTGCTGGTGAGTGGGGTGGGGAGGGAGGTGGTAGAGAGTAAGGTAGACCCATGTGGGGTGTGTGGGAAGAGAGTAAGAGCAAATTCAGTGTGGTGTGAGAAAAGTGGGAAATGGATCCATGGGAGATGCACAAAGATGAAGACCCTTAGTTTGGACAGAGATTTTGTGTGCCGAAGATGCGAGAAGGGAGCTGGAGTGATGGTGGAACAAGAGGAAAAGCTGTGTGATGAGGTGGAGTCAGTGAAGGAGTTCACATACCTAGGGGATAAGGTTAGTGGGGTGGTGGATGCGAGGTGGCTGTGACAGCTAGAGTGAGGTATGGGTGGGTGAAGTTTAGGGAATGTGGGGAGTTGTTGCAAGGGAGGAGATATCCTTTGAAGATGAAAGGAATGGTGTATAAGAGTTGTGTGAGATCAGTGATGTTGTATGGGAGTGAGACGTGGTGTCTGAGTGAAAATGAGATGGGGATTTTGAGGAGGACAGAGAGACAATGATGAGAGCGATGTGTGGTGTGAAGTTGATGAACAGGATGAAGACTGAGGACGGGATGAAGACTGAGTTTGGAAGAGGCGATGGACCGGTTGGCGAAGGCGAATAGTGTACGTTGGTATTGGCATGTGTTGAGGAAGGATGACGAGCATGTGTTAAGAAGGGCTTTTGAGTTCGAGGTGGGAGGTTTGAGGAGAAGGGGACGTCCAAAGAAGACATGGAAGAAGCAAGTGGAGGAGGAGAGTAGGAGGATTGGGTTGAGGATGGAGGATGCGTTGAATCGGGTGAAGTGGAAGGAAGGAGTAAGGGCGGTTGCTGCGAATGTGAGGTGAATCCGGCCACCCCCGTTGACGGGGATAAAACCGGATTTAAAACATTGGTTTAGTAATAGTAGTATATCCTCCTATTCATTTCCACTTTCACCCCAAACTAAAGGTATAATGTATGTAGCATTTTGTGGAATTAAACTGGTTAAACAAACAATAATATTGTAGAGATCAGAGTGAATGTATTATCATGCAACGAACTAATCTGAACTAATAAATATATTATTTTTCAAATAGTGAAAGCATCAGAAATTATGTTGTGGGGAAAATAGGAGGAACTCACTCTTATCCTGAAGTTCATGTGGGAAAATGTGGGAATTTTACAGCTGATTCCAAGGGGACAGCCACATGTCTCTGTTGGGGGACAAATGTGCTGATAAAGGGTTAATATCCCTTACCTCATTCCACACTACCTCCAAGATGCCAGGGAGGAAAATAATGAGGAAACCAGTGTTGAACAATAAAGGAACGGATGGTTAGTTTTCAAAGGCCTCAGTTTACAGAAACTTATCAAAAGTCATTATTATTGATCAAGTGGAATAACTCATTTTTACCTTGGTTTGGATTTTTGTTCATACATGTCTTTCACGAATCTCAATGTTTGTATTATTTCAATGATTACTTTCAGCGACAAACAAAACACAAGAAGAAATATCTTCTTCACCTTTACTGTCAGAGATACAGGCTTTTAATAGTAATTGGGAGGACCGTGTGAATTCACAAAACATCGACGCCTTTACAGCCTTCTACAGGGAAGATTGTGCGTTCTTTATCGCAACATCGCCCGTCATGTACGGTTTTGGAAAAACAGGTAAGGAAATAAGTTAGATAAAGGGACGACTGATTTGATTTGTACCGAAGAATGATTAAAGAACAGTGAGATGAATAATTAAATTTTGTAAAAGTATTGTCGGTACTTACTCGAATGATTTTCAGTTTTCCATCCATCTTTTATAATGGACCTTTTTGTATTAAGGTGCATTTCTGATTTCAGCACCTTCTGTTTTAGTATTGATCAGTAGATATCCTGGAGAAAAACTTATTCTCAAAATTTGAGATTTGAGTTCCGACTTGCGGTTTTTGTGTTTGAGCTAATTGGTCGTTGCCACGGTCCATTAGGCTACTGTGCTGTAAATTTTGTCTATGTAACGGACAGAAAATACAAAATTGGAAATTTTCTTAAGATGCGCCGAATTCGCAAGTAAGAATTGGGCACACGTGGATCTAAGGCTAACGGTTCAGATGATATATAGTGGATGAGCCAGTCCATGTGGTCGGTATCACCTGGGGGGCAAGAGGCATTTATACCAGGGCTACCTCAGACTATGACATACACGAAAATGTATGATGGCCATTTTCTGAGGGGGTAGCTAAGCGGCTAGGGGCGCACAAGAGATTATACAGGGGTCAACATTTAAAAGGTCCAATGTTGTTGAATTGCATACCAAAATGTTTCGTATGATCACAAGGATTAAAAAAATGTTATAGTTGTGCTATCTCGACTACCCTACGGAAGTTATAAGTGAAACCGTTATTATAGGTCAAAGGTTAATTCAGCTTCTACAGGGGTCAAATACTAAATATGCTTTAATTTCAGTGGAAATGGTCTCATATTGTTTATATGTTATCACACATGTGGTATGCAATTCAACAAAATTGGACCAAGTTTAAATTTTGACCCCCTGTAAAATCCTTTGCGAGCCCCTAGATCGCTTAAGATACCCCTACAGAATGGCCCTCATTTAACATGTTTGTGTACGTCATCGTGTTATAACCCTGGTATCAGTGCTTCTTTGCCCCCCCAGGTGATACCAATAAGGCTACTTTTGATGGCCTGGGGCTAATTCCACAATAGAGAATCTCCAACATTTTTAGGTAAGTCGGGGGACCAGGGCTGCGGATCACGAAATGCCCCTTAAGATAAGAAAGCAGCACAAAATCTGGAATTGATCAACCTCGGCAGCCGATCTCGTCACTTTTGAAATGTCTAGATAATTATGCTTATGTTGTTTATTGCCAAACCCAGTGTTAAAGACCAATGAGTGTCCCCATGAGAGGTGTCCCAGCACCATTACTCAAATGTACGGAATTAAAACCGTGACCGGTAGACGATGGGGCCATTGCGGGTACAGTGCCGAGGGGACACACGATGCATACGGCACTCATGGAGAATACAATAGACAGATGGTGGTAGGACACTACAGTCAATGTACACCGGATAAAAATCAGTTGTCCCAATGTGATATCTGAAGACCAAACTGGTTGTTTCCAAATTAGATGCTAGGCGAAAATATCGCCTTTTGTAGACTTATTTAATTATGCGAGAAAAACTAACTGAAATTCCCAGTGTGCTATTACTCATAGGTCTTCGGACGAAAAAGCATCGATTCAGTGTCTCATGATTTTATTATTTAGAAATTTTAATTTTGGTAAAGATATCTGTAAGTGGCTTGAAACTCTTAGCCTTTTCTTCAATAATAATAACTTATTAAAGTTGCATACAGTTGTCTACCAAGGGCAAACGAGTATAAAACATAATTAATACTCAAACGCTAACTTATTTTTGCCCAACAGTTTATGTAATTGTCTAAATAGAGCAGGAGCAAGGAATATCATAGGGTCATTATTTAGGGAGTCGTTCATGCCTGACTACATCTAAAGTTGACCATCCTTAGTAGTTAGTATGGACCCTTACATCAATGCCAAGGTAAAAGTGCAACAAAAAAAAGGTCTCAAACTAATTTGTACAGGGGTAAAATGAAAGGTACTACTGATATTTTAAATGCTTGCAATTATTGCTGAGGAATGAGGACTCCAAAAAAGAAATAGTTTTGAGTATGTTTAGATGATAAAGGTCAAACGGAAGGTCAAATGCCAATTGGATTATTGTTGCCCCATGACCTATTGGTCACAGAGAATGGTAAACTAGGGTCATCATTGCAGATGCTCAATATTCCTTATTTGGCACCACAATTCTACATGCAACAATTTGTTTTTTTCAAAAATTGGAGCAACTTCGTTTGGACCCCTGTACAAACGGAAATTGGCTTTTTGGAACTTTTAGCCATTTTTAAAACCAATGGTCATATATGGTACAAACAGACATTTTGGAACTCATTATGACTTAGCCGGACAATAGGGATACATTTAACATGATTGGAGAACTAAAATTTGACCCCTGTGTAAACTTAAATTGGCCCCTTAATGAAAAAGTGACACCACAATTCGACACCACTAACTACCTTGCATGATGTAGAGGTCCATACTAATACTAAAAGGTGGTCTAGTGGCCAGTCAAAATAGAATGAATGCTGCCTTAACCCACACAAATAATTGCCACAGAATCAATTCCAACAGGAAGTGTATTGAGATTCTTAAAAACAACATATTCAAAAGTCTACTAAATCAAAGGAGGCGAATATATTTTTAAGGGGGTAAGGTTATACAGGGGGTCAAATATGAAAAGTATAAAAAAAGTTTGTGCGACAAGTATGCCAACGTGTTCCGTACATTTACAGGATTAAAACAAGGTTATAGTTTGCCATATCGCAGGGTTGTAGTTCAATAGTTTGAGTCAAACTAGGTTCAGGTCACAAGGGGGTACTTTTCAGATTATCCGTTCGTTATAAAAATGGTTGGCAATTCGCTTCGTCTAATTGTCACAGAACCCGAAAATATACTGGTTGGCATCATCTATAATATTCGTGGCAACACCGTTAATTTGGAAAGAAAAATGTGACTGGGGGATACAAGGTCTATGGGAGGTCACTTAGTATAGCCCTCTGTAATCTTATATAGAAAGTTTCAAACAAAGAATCTATTTACATGTACTTATCTAAGTGGGACAGAATTTAACAGTTACAACAGTTCCGCAGCAAAATCGACCATTCTATGAATTTTTACCCCAGGATGACCTGGAACGTTATGAGCCTATTGTACTAAAAAATATAACGGTAGATAGGGCCAAAACTATACCTTTTTTTAAACCTTAGGAGTAGCCCAATAAATGCGTAATCATTTAATATGCAATTGGACACAATTCTAATTTTTCTCCCCCGCTACAAACGTTTCCCCCTTTTTCTACTGTTCCACTAGGTGATTTTGGTAGGTTTTTTAGTATATTATTTTGGACTCTATTTTCCTCGGTATATTAACCCAACAATGTTTCTGTTGAAATTTTGTGTGGGGTCAAATCATACAATTATTGGATACTGAGATTTGGAGTTGTAGTGGGAGCATGCCCACAGATGATTTGTGTGACCCAAGTCCCTTGCTCCCGCCCTAAAATATACAGTGCAACTAGTTCTGAAGAGAGAAAACAAAAAAAATCAAATCGGCCCCCCCATAGCATAAATAGCTTTTTAGTTGGCGAATCCCCAACACAGCATTAATTCGAGAAATTATTAAAATTACGTTTCGTGAAAATAGTACTCCACTATCTTTTGTAATTTGTACACATCAGGCTGAGGGGGGAACACCGCCAGTGTATATGTTTATTTCCAATCATCTACAGCAGGATATCCATCCCAGTTGTACCATTGGGATGAATCATGTAATGACTGCCAATAATTGCGTCAAAAGCTGACCATGTCTCACAGGTGTGTGGACATATAGACAAAAATTATTTAAGCTGAAGGCATGAAATTAACGTGACTTATATGAAAGATAATTAAAATAAGAATTACCTAGAAACTTCGAACATTGTCCATTGGTTTAGAAGTGCCAGCAAAAAAAGTAATTGATTGATTCAGGTTAAAAAATAAATATTTGGCGGCTAAGAAGGTGATGCAAGATAACTCTTAAAGCCACACAATTAGCATTATATACTCCCCGCCCAAAAAAATCCGAACGATATAAATTTTTTTTACTTTTTTGTTTTTTTGATTTAAAAAGTATGTACGTGAATTATAATAATAAATGCCCCAGAGAGCGTTGTTCGCGTAATGGGTTTGCTTATTGACCTGTGGCCCAGTGGCGTAGGCCAGAGGGTGACAGGGGGCAGCAGATGCCCCCCCCCCCCCCCGCCCCGCGGCACCCCCCGGACGCCCGGAATTCTTGCCCCCCCCCCCCTTTGCCACTGAAAAAAAAGCTGGCTACGCACTGCTGTGTCCGTTTAATTTGCATGTAAAGACGCAGGCATTGTGGAAGTTGTGAGAGAGTTATCCAGCTGGCTTGGCGCGTTCATTGAAAGCAGGTTTGAGCACGTTGATGGCTATTTCACCATCGTTCGGATTTTTAGGCGGGGAGGAGTATATTATATGAAGTAACTGTCTTCCACTTACTTCTGCTTCCACCCTCAAAAACCCAATATTTTTACCTGGGGTTCAAATGCCGTAAATTTCGAATAATAACGCCATTTCACTTGTCCACCTCCGCTTCAAACAACTGAAAAAACCGTCGCGTGTTACTGCGAGTTCCCCCTGGTTTTTGTAATTCTGAAGGGGCCGGAAGCAAAAAAAGGAAAGGTAGTTGGAACAGGGAATATGCAAGAAAAATGTGGGAAATTTATTATGGACCCGAGAATGTTGTACAAAAGCGGGAAAACGAGGAGACCGGGGGGGGGAAAAGCCCGTACTTCTAGTAAATTTAGAAAAAAAATAACAGTGTTCATTGTAAAATCCTTACAAAAATTGGATGACATGCGTACGCGCTGTTGCCGCGATTTAACCACTTTTTTTTAATTCTTGAATGGGCCCTTCAATCAAAAAAGTAAGGATGTTTTAAAAAAATATCAAGAAACAACTTGGGCTTAATGTTTTACTATGTAACGAGACATCTTATTAAAATGGACAAAGCCTTAGTTTCTTTCACATTTGTATTATCGTCGCTCTGTCACAATTACTTGTCTGACTGGGCGTTTTTCTACGCGCACGTAGAGTTGATGCATATAAATAAACATTAAATAAACTAACAAGAAATAAAAAAACAAATTAAAAAAATAAAAACAAAATAAAAAGAAAGTGAAAAAAATATGAAATAAATCAAAAGCAAAAATTAAAAAACAAAATTAAATAGAAATAAAATCAAAAATCAACATAAAACGAGGCTCGTGACACAACTCGGCTGGTGGTACAACTCGTGTGCTTGTTGTAGTTCAAAACTCGCCACGTGCTCAAATTCGACACGCGGTTGTCTGTCAAACTCGCGCTTGTGTCAAACACGACATAGTTCTGTCTGGCCGGGAAAACGGGCGTAGTTTCACCGCAGAGAAAGGAATTAAAATGCGTCGTCACTTTTTATTCAAGGACAAAGATCGGAAAAACACAATAAAAGAAAGACAAAGAAGAAAAAAAGCAGGCGAAAGTATGTAAGATGCATAAAAAAAGTCAGAGAGCTTTGAGAAATTACTTGTCAGTAATTTCCAGGTCCTTTGATTTTATTTTTAACTGTAAATGAAGTAAATCTTCTTAGTAAAAAAACAACTAAATATATCTAAACCATAACCCACTACCTCTATAGTAACAAAAAATGCTCGTTACAGTCTAATTTATAATCCGCTCAGCTGAGTAGTGAAAAATCTGAGACTGAATTTGTGTTTGTACTGCCACCGAGGTTGTTGTGGTGATGTTGTTGTTGATGTTGGTGATGTGATGTTGTTGATGTGTTTGATGTTGTGATGTGTTGTTAATGTGGTTGGACGGTGTGTGTCGCGGTCTTCATGTGTTGTTGATGTGTTGTTGATGTGTTGATTGATGTGATGATGTTGTTGATGTGATGATGCTGTGATGTTCTTGATGCCGTTGATGTTGTTTTTGTTGTTGTTGTGTTGTGGTTGTGGAAACTTCTGCACTACGTGTTTATATCTTTTACAGAGAACATGAGGCACATAAGAACTGGCTTAAAGGTAAACAATTATACTTTGAACATGTCAAATCCCCAATAACAACTATGGAAGCATGGATTGGAATTGGAATTCGGGAAAAATCTATTTTTATGATGCCGAGAACGTTCATGTTATATGAGTTCTAAAGTAAGTGAAGAATGCGTAAATATCCGTGATTTTATTCTTTACATACACCCTAATACTAATAATCAAGGTCCACAGGTCCAAGCTGCTGAAAACAAGTCCTGTTAAACATAGTGAATCGGTACCATCCACCATGTAAAATTTTGTTTATTGGTAATTTGATATTATGATGATTTCATGGTTTTATTATAAATTGGGTATTTTAAATAGTGTGGTAATTTGGCGCCGTGGATCTCGGTAGTAGAATGCAGAATGCACAAAAAATGCAATTGTATTGATCCATTTAAATTATTCGCAAGCGCATATTTATTTAAAAAACAAAAACCCAAAAATATATCATCAATCTGGCTTTCCTTGGTCAAAGCAAAGTAGGATTTCTAGAAGGAACATTCTCCTCTAGCTAACTTCAGAAAAAGACCCTGATTTCTGTTACATCCCAATGTTGTTATATACTCGCCCCTTAGAAGCTTCTAGCAGTTCCTCAGGACAAACGTAAGTTACATTTTATTAGTATTATAATTGTTGTCACTGCAATAGTATCGTGTACCGTAGTAGTGAACAATGTTACAGCCCCCAAGAATAGCAAGATTTATTTCACTTTGAGTAAGATTAAGTTCATATTAGCACATAAATATTGTAAATTAATCCAAGTAACAGATATAAAAATATACCTGTTGTGGGCATATTGGATGTGTGTAGAACCAAAAGAAAGGTTAGTTAAAGTTCTCCAGTGTTCTTGAGTCTTGGAGATCAACCCAATTGGAGTCTGACATAGGTGGCGCACTGCTGTTATATTACACATTACAGTGAGTAGCTGCGATGAGATCCCAAATCTATACAATACAATGGTGGACTGGATAGAGGCATTTACGCAAGATTCCAGACTTATTATGTAATGGACTATATTTAGCAAATGACTCATATAGGGGGGTTAGAGGACCAGATCCTTCTAGTTTTGTTTGAGAGGTATATAAAGCTCTGGTTGTGAGAGAAGATGAGTAGAGTATCACAACATCATTACTCCAGGAAAAGGTTAATACCATCGTTGCTCCAAGGTTATTAGCAGAGTTTCCAAGTTGACAGTGACAGTAATCACCGTCTAGTACAACACTTCCATTCATAGTGGACATATTGTCATAGTGGTCTCAGCTCCAGCAGTTCGTCCGATTGTGTAGCCGGGTTCGGTTCCCGTATGTGACCCTTCGGCGTTATCCAAGGATAATAAACAAGCTACAGCAACTTTTGGACTTTATATTTAGTAGACCTCCGAGCTTCGGGAGTTCATTTTCATGGAGCTGGTTTTCTTCAGTAAGCGACAAGTCGTCCGTGACAGTCTCACTAGTGGAAAGTGAAGTTTTGCTCTGAATATTCGCCAGGACTCTTTTGCAAGTTCGGCATCTTTATTAATATTTTGCTGCAGCCCGCGCGCCGGACACACACTTGGTAGTAGTTTAGTAGTTCATTTAATAAAATTTATATCGATTAAAATTTGATTATGTGGACCTAATGATGTTTGATTGTAGATTGATTTAAACACACAATTGAAATAATACTTTGTTTAAAATTGTAATCAAGTTCACAGTGATTTGCTAGTATTTCAGGAGTTTGAATCCATTAGTTAGGGTGGTTGGCTTGGTCAAGGTGACCGTAAACAAATTTGGGGGCTCTTCCGAGGAAATACACGTAAACATACAGTTAAAAATTGAACAAATTTTGATTGGTCGTGTGTTTAACTTTGATTATCTACTGTAGATGTTATTTGTGAAGGTCGTTGTGATACACTATGCGTCTCAACGCAGAGGAATTCGTTACACAGTAAAAGTGGGAGCAGTTTGATGTGCCTCAAAAATGTCACAGATTAGTGGTTAATTGGCACAAGTATTATGTGATGGAAGTCAGGCATTACATGAGAAAACAGTTAATCAAAAACCAGTTAATAACAATCTTGTTGAAGAGATTGCTAGATGAGGGATGTTTGGAAAAAACTTAGTTGAAATTCAGGATGAGGTCAGATTAGTGCTTGAAAATTGAAACAGATGGAAATGCAAATGCAAATAGAAATGCAAAATACAAAATGCAAGAGTAAGAGAACAACAAGACAAAGAAAAAGAAAGGCAAGATAGGTTGGCTTTTTAGAAAACAACAAAGTTACACAGGAAGAAGAGAACGAAAGAAAAGATAGGTTAGAAAAGGAAGAAAGACACGGACAGTCAAGGACAAATTACAATTAGCGAAGAAAAACTTGAATAGAAAAGGCACTAAAACAACAAGAAACTCGATGCCAAATACAAATGAGAAACAAAAGAGTTACAAGAATGTTAGTTGACAAGTATTTTTTGCACTTCGCGAAGATTGCCGAAAGTATGACGTGGCCTAAAGAGAATGGACAACATTGCTTCAGAATGTGTTTATTGGGAAGATAGAGAGATCTACTCGTCCCTATCAATTGATCAGTTCAGTGATGAGAAGTAGTTAAAGCAGCTATTCTTAAGGCCGATGAATTAGTGCCTGAGGCGTATAGGCAATAATTTCGGTCACTGAAGTGCGGAAAAACTTGCAGTCAAACTATGTTGAGTTTGCTAGCGTTCAGGGCAAAAATGTGGATAGGTTGTGCTTCCCAAACCTTCCAAGGAAGTGAAAACAAGATTTTTAATCAACTTGGCCCAGTTGGGTTAATTGATTTTGAAGTTCAAACAGTGCATTCATGCCGATATAAAAAAACTCATTTAGAGAAACGCGATATACACAAAGATTTGAAAAATTGCGAGCAACACTAGCAGATGGATTACGCCCTCACACATAAGGTGAGTTTTCCAGCCATAGTATGGGTGGGCCTACTAGTAAGTCAAGTCAGAATTACAAGATGTTTAATTCAAATAGGGGCCGTACCCAGTAGACAATTCCAAAGCCATGGTACTACTAAAGAAGGGAAACAGTCAGGCGGGTTCCTCCAGTCAGGGGAATAAGGGTCCTTTCTAGTGCCAAACAAAGGCAGGGAATGGTTTTAAGTCGGATTATAACTTGCATATATTGCAAGGATTCAGGTAATGTTATGGCAAGCTGGTGGAAGTTGATGGGAAAGCAGTTGGCCATGAAGGCAGGAAAGTCTGCCCCCCCAGGTTGTGCTGTGTCCTTAGACCACAAGTTAATTCCCAGGCTATTAAACAGAAAGCTTGAGTCTGAAAAAGTTAGGGAAGACCTTGAACCATTTGTCTTGGAGGGTTCAGTGTCAATTGATGGTCGCACCCCAAGTTGATCCAAAACCTATATAAAGATAAGGCGTGTGACACATGTGGTTGCCCAGTCAGTAATTTTGGACTTATTCGGGGTCATTGACCTTAGTGAAGTCAGCTTCCAAAAGGTGAAAATGCTTTGATCCAAGGTATAGGTATGGATGTTATGCGTCCCTCTTCCACAAGGGAATTTGAAGTCTGATTTGGTCTCCGGTACAGTCATAGTAGGAGTAAGGCCTGAACTTCAGTTCAAGGTGTTTCAATGTTTTAGGGAATGATTTGGCACGGCGGGAAAGTACATTCCCGACCAATCGTTACCCACAAATCCCTGCCAGAAATAGACAGTGAGGATATTAATATTATAGTTTATCCAGCCTGCATGCAGTTACTCGGAGTCTATGGCTAGGAAAGCCATGGTTGAAGCAAATAGTGATAGGAAGAGGATGACCTGGTCCAAAAATTTAGATTTAGAGGACACGTTCCTGACAAACATTAGGATGAAACCGGTCAATTTCCATCTTCAGGGGAGATAGGTCTCCAAAACAAGAGACAGGCCCTGAGCAGGTGCATAGTGTGGATAATGATGCTTGATGATCCCTTGAGTCACAGCAAGTTAGTTCTTGAACAGGAGAATGATCCTACACTCAAGAATCTTAGTCAAGGGCTGTAACCCTGCAGGAGTCTGAGGACGTACCCGTGTGTTTTTACAAACACAATGGTGTGCTGATGAGGAAATGGAGACCACATGCTGCCCGGCAAAAGAATGAGTGGACCAGTTGTTCCTCAGTAGTTTATTCCAAAGGTGTATCACTGGGAAGTCATCAGCCATCGCCCATGAGATAGTCCCATGCAGGACATTTAGGAGTCACGAAGACCCACATGAATAGGATTTTTGAACCACTTTGGTGCCTTACACTTCGATTCCAAGGATGTTCTGAATACTGATAAATCTTTGTAATATTGTCAAGTCGTTGGCAAGCTAATCAGAAAAATTCCCGCCCGCTCCTCTGAAACCGATACGGCGTTCTGAGAGCCATTTAGTAGGGCCATAGTTGACTGTTGTAGGACCTCTCCCTAGGACAAGTCGGGTAAATCAGTTACCTACGTACTATCATGTGTGCCTCTACAGGTTAATCCCTGAAGCAATCCCTTAAGGAATATTAAGGGTAAAACTGGAGTGTTAGGGGCTTTGACCCTACAGTTTTTTTCCACTCTTGTAGGCCTACCTAAGTCATTAAGTCAGATCAGGGGTCAAATTTTGATTGGTCTTTTGCAGCAGTGATGTATGAGTTGAGGATAGAACAGTATTTGTCAAGTGCTAACCATGCCGAGTCCCAGGAGCATTGGAAAGATTCCACACCAAACTCTAAAGAAATGATAGGACTATGTTTGGAATTTGAGAAAGACTGGGACGAGGGAGTTCACTTGTATTGTTTGCTGCAAGGAGGCAGTTTCAGGCACCCCTAGGTTCGTCCCTTTGGTTAGTTTTTGGGGGAGTACAGTTCCGGTCCCTTGAACTCCTAAGCGAGAAATGGCTGATGATGAAAAATGACACCAACCTTTTGGACTCGGTTTCCAATTTAGTATAGGCTCAAATAGGCAAGAAATTGCCGGGGAGATGAGACATTTGAGCAAGCCCAGACCCAAAATGAAGAAGTGGTATTGACCAAGTGCCAAGAGTAGGGTCTTTAAGCCAGGAGACCAAGTGTTAGTGTTGTTTCCAATCCTGCGACATCAATGCAGGCCGATTACCATGGTCCCTAACAGCTAGAATCACACGTAATGAAGTTGACTACATAGTCAAAACGCCAGATAGGCGTCGGAAGTAAGAGTAGGCAATATGCCATGTAAATATGTTGAAGGAGGCGAGGTAGTAGTAAGAAATGATGATGGCATTGCAAAACCAATGTGCTCTGTAAGTCTTGCTGATGAAAGTGCAAATGATGAAAAATAATAATCTGAGTTGTACTAATGCAAACAGTGATGACAAGCAGCATGCTATCCAATTAAAATGTTTTCGCAAAAAATCAGAGTGCTCAAGATTGGATACAAAACTAGGAAATCTTCAGAAAGAAACATCAGCAGGTGTGAAATCGGGCAGTTGATTCATGAGTTTTAGGAAATTTTTCTGAGTGCCCTAGTAGAACCAACTGCTGCTTACCATGATGTGATTGGTAATGGTGCACCAAAAAAACAGCACCCTTACAGAGTAATCCTATGAAGAAAGTAAGAACATCTCAACAAAGAGATAGAATACATGCTGCGAAAACCATATTAATTGAAACCAAGCAAAATGAATGGAGTTCCATGTATTTTGGTTCCAAAACTGGCCCTTAGGTTTGTGACAGATTTCAGAAGGGTTAAATCAATGTTCAAAGCACTGATTCATTTCCCATACCTCGTATTGATGAATGCATGACAAAATTGGGAAATTCAAAGTACATTCCAGCAAGTTTGACCTGTTTAAGGGGTATTGGCAGGTTCCCCTTATGATAGTGCAAAGAAATTTTCAGCGCATTTGCACGCCGGATGGCTTTTTCAGTATCGTCTGCTTATGACTTTCGGTATGAAAAAACGCACCGGCAACCTTCCAAAGAACGGTAAATCATATAGTTCTGACATAGAAGGCTGTGAAGCGTATGTTATGATTGCTTGTGTACAGGGGGGGGGGGTAATCTTGGGAACATTCATCACATTGGGCACTCCATCGCTTGTTTCAGCAGTTCTTGTCAGAATACAAAAGGACAGTAATTTTAGTCAAGAGTGAGTTTGGCCATGCCAAGGTAACTTTAATTGAGGTCATGTAGTAGGTCAAGGCAAGGTCAAGCTGTCAGGCAAAAAGTTTGAAGCAATTAGAATTACCCACCACAATGGTACAGGAAAGAACTTCAAAGATTTTTAGGTATGGTGGATTATTACAGGAAGTTTTTGTCCAAACTTTTCAGATATTGCCAATTTAAAAGCAAAAAATAAAAAAAATAAAAAAAATGCAAATTTGTTTGGTCACAGGAATGTGAAATTCGTTCCAGAAAAGATCAAAGCCATACTGATTTAGTGACCCAGTTCTGATTGCACCAGACTTTCAGAAATTCACCAATTCAAGATGGCCATAGAGCCAGTGACATAGGGTGTGGTTGATTCTATGCAAGAAGGAGAAGACGGAATATAACCACCCTATTCGTATTTTCTCCAAGATGTTTAAAAGCACCAAAGAAATTACTCCCCCTATTGAGAAGGAGTGTCTTGCTATGATTTTGGCATTAGATATACTTTTGATGTATATCTTGGGGCAACCACAGTGCACCCAGTGATTGTTTTCACAGACACAACCCCTCACTCATCACAGGATGAAAAAAAGAATCATGGTGAGTGAGGTCGGTGGAGTTGGACTGAAGGTACAACCTAGATCACAGACCATCAAAGCAAAGATAATGTGATGGCAGATGCCTTATCCAGAATTTTGTAGTTAAGTCAGAAACAAGTAGCGGCTTTAAAAGCAATGTTACATGTAAATATAAGCTATGTATATGAACTTTTTTGAGTAAGAATAGTGAGAGCCTTAAATTTCAGTACGAAAGTTTGCTTTTCAATCACTCTTTCTTTAAGGGGGAGGGAGTTACAGGCCCCAAGCTTTAGCAATCTGAGTCATTTCACTTTGAGGACAGCATTTAGTCATATTAGCACATAAAATATTGTTAAAACCAGTACATGATTATACCAAATATACCTGGTTTTCGTGCTATATGGGTGTGTTAGAACAAAAGAAAGGTTAAGAAGTTCTCCAGTTTTTCTGCGTCGAGGAGATCACCCAAGGGTTGACCATAGGTGGTCCGCTAATGCTGTATAATTACTCAGTCAGTGAGTAGGGCCGCATAGATCCCAAATCAGACAGTACATGTGGATGGTAGAGGCATTTACGGCAGCTTCCCGGACTTATTATGTAATGGACTATATTTGGCACATGACTCATATAGAGGAGACCAGATCCGTCTAGTATTGTTGAGAGGATATAAAGCTCTGGTGAGAGATGAGTCAGAGTATCACAACATCAGTACTCCAAGGAGAGTTAATACCATCGTGCTCCAAGTTATTAGACAGATTGTTCCAGGTTGAGACAGTGACAGTCTCACAGTCTGTACAAATCTGTCCATATAGTGGACATTGTCATAGTTAGTTCAGCTCCAGCAGTTTCGTCCTAATTGTGTAGCCGCGGGTGTCGGTTTCCGTATTTTCGTGACCTCTGAGTTATCCAAGATAAACAAGCTACAGCACTTTTGGACTTTATATTAGTCGACCTCCGAGTAGCTTCGGGAGTCATTAGGAGGCTTCAGTAAGGAAAAGTCGTCCGTGGACACGTCCACTATTGGAAAGTGAAGTTTTGCTCGGAAGATTCGCCAGGACTCTTTGCAAGAAGTTCTGGCATCTTTTATAATAATTTTGCTGCAGCCCGCGGTCGCGGGCACACACCAGGTATAAGTTTAGTAGTCTTTAATTAACACCCTTTATTACTATATTTAAATCTGTGATTATTGTTGATACTAATTGATTTTGAGTTGAGGATGATTTACACACACAATTGAAAATACTTGTTTTAAACTTTGTAATCAAGTTCACAGTGTGTATTGTTCTAGTTATTCAGGAGTTGAATCCATGTTTAGAGGTGGTTTTGGCATTGTCAAGGTGACATACAAATTATGATTCCAGATATTAAATCATCCCTATAAATGAAACTTCGCTACTCTTGAGGGTTATATACTAGCAAGTTATCCACTATTCTAAATATTATAAATGCCTTATCTAGAATTTTCGGTCATTTTTAAACTCTACTACCCCTTCAATATTATATCTACAAAGTCTTCTTAGTACTTTCTTTTTTTTACATGTTATATTCTGTACTGTATTTGGGGAAAGAAAAGGAATTTTAAGAGTATCCACAAACAAACGCATGGCGGGTTTCATACATTGCTCGGCAACTTTTTAACCCGATTTTATTACAGGGCAAAAATGTCTAACAGTATATAGGGTTATTACATAACCCTATTTAATAATAGACCGAGTAAACAACCCTCCGTTATCAATTGTTGATAAATGCTAAAGAGTTTATTAGATCCATTGAACTACTTGGCGATTTATAAATCTTGAACACTAACCTAGTCAAAGCTTGTGATTCTTCCTAGTGTACTAAAATACGAATGTCGTTCAGCTACATATAAAATATATTCAACCACTAAATAAAACCTTGGTCTGTTACTTTATAACAGTCGGATCTTTCTTTTACAAGCGTTCGAGTGGCATCACTGGGGTATTTTACATTGATATTATCTAAAATAATTGGCTACAACAGCTAGAGCATCAAGACGATTATATGAAACTGATGGGGGGATTATTTCCAATGAGGTTATTCATCTGCCTTCAACCTGAGCTATCCCAAATGTCATAAGGATATCCAGTGGATGTACATACCCTACAAACTACAACAACTCATCTCCTAAGGACAGGTTCAGTGAAACTGTCTTACATATATGCACTAAATAGGGTCTATGTGTATTATGGGTACCATATATCATACTCCAAAACCGTGTGTGTATAGCACCACCCAGTTGATTGGAGTAGTAACCGTTCCATGGGTATTGAAACTTGGTAAGATGATAGCGATAATGCTATGAACACGTGCTCGCGAAACAGTTCACATGTTATCAGCTGTTGATCAACCCTATATATATATATAAAATTATGGAATTTAATATGGTGGGACACACTTGTGTGAAAGTACTGAGATAAATAATTAAAGCTTCATGGGCAGTGAGGACAATAACAAATAGCCATTACAAAAGCCAAACTGCACCCTTATTTACCAGATATATCGCCTTAAATATAGGAGATTATATTACAACTAGAGCTTGGTATATTTATGTACAAGTATTCCATTAACAAATTGCCGAGTATATTTAACGGCTATTTTAGCAAACGGTTCTGACATTCAAAAGGTATGGCAAGAGAAATATAACAAACAATCTTACGCGAAATAAGAAAGTTTTCAAGGATCAATCCGTGTGAACATCTGGTCCTATTTATGGAACAAATGGGGAAAACCATTACAAAATTCGAAATTAGTATCTCCTTCGCAAAAACAATTTAAAAATGAACTTATCTCCAAATATAAAGATAGTTTTTGCAGTATTTTATTTTTTAATGCAATATGCTCTTGATGGCAATTTGAGCAATTTCTATCAGGGTGCATGATCACTAGCCGCTTTTTCGTGTTTTGTTGCGTGTATTCTTATCTTAAGATGTTGTAACATAAATTTCAGTGGGTTGACCCCAATCTGGTTTTAGTGGCCTTTTGGTCAACTCCTCATAAATTTTGATTCTGTATTTTTTGAGAAATGATTTTATGGAAAAAAGTTGAAGTTGAAGTTAAGTCCGTTCATATTCTCCTGCATTGCAGGTGTTACTGCAATATTCCGTCACTTCCTCTAATCTTTTCCGTGTTACAGCCCCAAGAATTAGCAATGATTATTTACTTTGAGCAAGATTAAAGGGGGATGGCCGATTTAAGGATATGAAGTTTTCTTCTTGCGAGATTGGCCCTTCACCCCAAAACCCCTCTGTTAGAGTTCGCGCGATATTTCAATCCGTTTCAGGAGAGCCTTAAAAAAGTGATTTGGTAAGCCCCATAGAGTACTGTGTAAAATTAATATTGGGTCGACCAAAACGGGCACATTTCGATCATAACTTCCAAACCAAACTACTTTGGTTCTAAGATTTCATAGGGTAAATGAGAAAAATAGTAGCTTTCTTCGACCCCAAAGTATTGACCACTTCCGGTAAAATCTGCCTTCTGGGGAGCAGGCTATTAGCGATCGGGCCATGGACCTTTAAGTCAATAAATTAGCACATAAAATCTTATAAATTAGTCTATAATATAATATAAAAATACATGTTTTATGTGCAATACTGGTTGGTTGTGTGAAGCATAATAGAATGAAACAGAAGATCTCAGAAGAAAAACAGAAACTGTGAGAAGCGTCTAGAACGTTAGTGATTTCATTAGAAAGTTTTGGAGTCTAGGAGATCAACCCATGGTATTAACTGACCATAGGTGGGCCGCACTGCTGTATAATTTAACACAGTCGTGAGAGCTGCTGTGAGATCCCAAATCTATGCAGAAACATGTGGAATGGTAGAGGAATTTCCAGACTTTTATGATGTAAGGGACTATATTTTAGCACATGACTCATATAGAGAGGACTGAGATCCTGCATATTGGTTGGAGGATTATAAAGCCCTGGAGAGAGATAATGAGACAGAGTATCATAACATCGTACTCCAATTAAGTTTTAGCAGAGTTTCTTAACTTCTTGCTACAAGTTATTACAAGTTTCCAAGTTGACAGTGACAAGTAATCACAGTCTAGTAATGATTCCATAGAGGGACAATTGTTATAGTGGTCTCAGCTCCAGCAGTTTTCGTCTGATTGTGTGCCGGGTTCAGGTTTCCGTATTTCGTGCCTCGATTATCCACGGGATAACAAGCCACAGCCCTGTTTGGACTTTTAATATTTAGTCGAGAACCTCCGAGCATCGGAGCTCATTAGGAGCTGGTTTGTCTTCAGTAAGGACAAGTTCGTGTCCGTGGCCACGTCCCACTATTGAAAATTGAAGTTTTTGCGCTGGAATATTCTCCAGGACTCTTTGCAAGTACGGCATCGTAATTGTAATCTCGCTGCAGCCCGCGTCGCGGCACTAGCACCAAGGTCGTAGTCTAGTAGTTCATTAGTTAACAACTTTATTATAGATTAATCTTTGATTATTGATTCCTAATGATGTTTGATTCAGATTGATTAAACAACACCATTGAAATAAATACTTTGTTTTTAAAATTTGGTAATCAAGTTACAGTGTATTGTCTAAGTTATTCAGGAGTTTTGAATCCGTAGTTTAGAGGTGGTTGGGCCTTGGTCAAGTTGACCGTAACAACAGTATGGGGCTCCGAGTCCTGGAAATACAAACTGTAAAAAATACAGTTAAATATTGAACAATTTTTGATATTGTGTGTTTAACTCTGATATCTGTGCTATATATTGTTCCTTTTGTGAAGGAAGTGTTTATAGCACTATTGCGTTTAACGCAAGGAGTTTATTAAAGAATGGGTTTACGTGGGAGAAGTTTGATGTGGGGGGCCTCCAAAGCCAGATGTTAATGTATGTTGCCACTTTATAAGTATTCTGGGATGGAAGTTAGTGCATTCCATAAGAAGCAGTTAATTAAAATCAGTGGATAACCCATCTTGTTGAGGAAGATTTACTGGATGAAGGATGGTTTGGAAAACATATGTGTAATCAGGATAGTCCATATAGTGCTCTAAAATTGGAAACAAGATGGGGAAATGCAAATGTAAATAGAAATGGCCAAATTAAGAAATGCAAGAGAAAGAAAGACAAAGACAAAAAAAAAAGGAAAGGCAAACAAATAACAATTAGAGAAGGAAAAAACTTGAATTAGAAAGGCCATAAACAACAAGAACTAGAAGCCAAATTACAAATGGAAGAAAAGACAAAGAAGACGATTACAATGGCGGAAGATGAAGTTGTGCACAAATTGGAAGCAAAAACAAAATTATACAAGAAAAGTTAAGAAAAATGCACACAGTCTCCTCCTCACACCTCATGTTTTGATAGCCACTAGGAATCATCAAATTGGTTCGACTAGGGAAACAGAAAAAAAAAAAAGGGTTTGACAAGTATTTTTGCACTTCGAGAAGATGTCCGAAAGTAGAAGTGGCCTAAAGAGCAATTGACAACATTGCTCAGACTGTTGTTTATTGGAAGCTAGATATTCTACTCGTCCCTATCATTGATCAGTGCAGTGATTTATGAGTAGTAAGCGTCTTTCTTAATGCCCTATGATTAGTGCCTGAGGGTATAGGCAAAATTTCGGAGTGCGAAAAAACTTGCTGATCAAACTCATGTTGAGTGTGCTAGAGGTTCCACAGGAACAAATGTTGGCTAGGTGCGCTCACTTCTCAAGAAGTGAAACAGACTTCAAATCAACTTAGGCAGTTGGTTTTTAATTGAGGCAATTCAACAGTGCATTCACAGTATCACGCTGACATAAAAACTCATTTGGATGAACGCGCTAATCAAAGATTTGAAAAATGCCAACAATATCAGATGATTACGCCGTACGCGTAGGCCCTCACACATAAGTTGATTTCCATTCAGTATACGGGTGGGCCTAATACTCAAGCATAATTAACAAGAGTTTTAAGTTCCAATAGGCCTTACCAAAGTCATTCCAAAGTCATGGTACTTTTAAAGAATGGAACCGTCAGTCAGGTTCCTCCAGTCAGGGGAAAAAGGGTCCTCTAAGTGCCAAAAACCCAAGTCCAGGAAATTTTTTGTAGGATTTCAGGTCATGTTTATGGCAAGCCTGGTTGGAAGTTTGATGGGCAAGCAAATGGCCCATGAAGCAGAAGTCTGCTCCCACATGTTGTGCTGTGTCCATTCGCCGACAGTTAGTTCCATGCTATTCAAACAGAAAAAGATGCTGAGTCTGATAATGTTAGGGAAACTTTGAACCAGTTGTCTGGGAGGGTTCCGTGTCGCTTGATGGTGACAAAGTTGTTTCAAACCCTATAAAGATTATGCGTGATACATGTTGTGCCCAGTCAGTTAATTTTGAAGGGGTCATTCCCTTTATTGAAGTTAGTGCAACAGTTGAGAATGCTTTGATACACGTATAGGCATGATATTATTAGTGTCGCTCTTCACAAGGTGAATTTTTTGAAGAAGTCTGATTTGGTCTCAGGTACAGGTCATAATAGGAGTTAAGGCCTGAACTGTCCAGTCAAGAGGTGTTTCCAATATATTTATGGAATGATTTGGCAGGCGGGAAAGTACAGTCCGAACCAATTGTTACCAACAGGGGGGGGTGCGGCGGGCTGCACAGGAATAGATAGTGATGATAAAATAGTGCAAGTTTTACTCAGCCTGTGCAGTTACTATGAGTATGGCTAGAAAGCCATCTTGGGAAGCAAATAGTGATGAGGAAGGCGGAAGCCTTGTCCCTAATTAGATTTAGAGACAACGTTCATGACAAAATAGATGAACAGGTCACTTCCCTCCCTCTTTCAGGGAGACAGGGTCCTCAAAACACGAGTCCATAGGCATTGGAGCAAGGTTCCTATTAAGGAGGGATATGATGATGATCCCTTGAGTCCAATAAACAAGGAGTTAGTACTTGAACAGGAGAATGATCATGCACTCAAAATCTTAGCCAAAGGGCAGTAACCCTGCATGAGTCTGAGGACGTTCCTGTTTGTGTTGTTACAAACACAATGGTATGCTGATGAGGAAATCGAGGCCACCTGATGCTCGGGCAAATGATGAAGTGGAACGTTGTCATGAGATAGTTGTTCCAAAGTGTATCATAGCGAGTCATTAGCATTGCCCATGAATAGTCCCAGGGCAGGGGTCAGTTACGGAGGCAAGAAGACACATGATAGAATTTTAAATAAACCACTTTTTGGTGGCCTACACTTCATAAAGGAATGTTTCTGGAATATCTGTATGTCTTGTCATACTGGTAAGTGTGGGCAAGCCTAATCAGAAAAGACCGCCAGCTCCTCTGAAAAACCGATACCGCATTCGGAGATCCATTTAGTAGGTGCATAGTTGACTTGTGTAGGACCTCTCCCTAGGACAAGTCGGGTTAATCAGTCCCTACTTACTATCATGTGTGCCACTAACCAGTGTTTCCTGTAGCCATACCCTTAAGGAATATTAAGGCTAAAACTGAAGTGAAGGCTTGCCCCAAGTTTTTTCCGCGTTGTAGGCCTACCTAAGTCATTTCAGTCAGATCAGGGTCCAAATTTTACTCTGGCCTATTCGCAAAGTGAATGTTAGAGTAGGGATAGAACAGTTGTTGTCCCGTGCATACCATGGCGAGTCCCAAGGAGCTTTAGTGAGATTCCATCAAACTCTGAAGAAATATGATTAGGACTTCCTGTTTGGGAATTTGATAAGGACTGGATAAGGAGTTCACTTGTTTTGTTGTTTGCTGCAAGGGAAGCAGTTCAGGAAACCCTAGGTTTCATCCTTTTGAGTTAGTTTTTGGGGGTACAGTTTCGTGGTCCCTTGAAACTCCTAAAGGATAAATGGCTGAATGATTAAACTGACACCAACCTTTTGGACTAATTTTTCCAATTTTGAAGTATAAGGCTCAATTAGGCAAATGAAATTGCCAGGGGGAATTTGAAGCACGCCCAGACCAAAATGAAGAAGTGGTAAGATCAGATGCCAAGAGTAGGGTCTTAGGCCAGGAGACCAAGTGTTAGTCTTAGTTTCCATCCCTGGACATCCACGCAGACTTCAAGATAACCATGGTCCCTATACAGTAGAGTCACAAGTATATGAAGTTGACTACATAGTAAAAACGCCAGATAGGCGTAAGAAGCAATTGTGCCATGTAAATTATGCTGAAGGAGTATGTAGGTAGAAATGAGTGATGGCATTGCAAAACCAATGTGCTCTGTAAGTCATACTGGGGAAAGGGGCACATGAGTGAAAATCAGGAATCTGAAGTTGGTACATAATGCAACAGTGATACAAGCAGATGACTATCCAATCAAGTTGCAAATTCAGATGTGCTCCAAAGATTTGGATACAAAACTAGGCCATCTTTCAGAAATTCCAACAGTGTGAGTTGAGGATATTTTTTCCTGATGTCCCTATTAGAACCCACTGCTGCTTACCCGATGTTTGATGTGGTGAATTGTGCAACCAATAAAACAGCAACCCTTAAAGAGTAAATCCTATGAAGAAAGAACATCTCAACAACAAAGAGATAGAGTACTTGTGGCAACAATATAATTGAATCAAACAAAAGTGAAGGAGTTCCCCTGTATTTTGGTTCCAAAACCTGATGGGTTCCCTTAGTTTGTGACAGTATTTCAGAATGTAAAATCAATGTTCAAAGAACTGATTCATTTCCAATACCTCGCATTGATGATTGCACATGAACAAAATATGGCAATTCCAAATACTTCATCAGCAAGTTTGAATAATCTTTTAAAAGGGTATTGGCAGTTCCCCCTTTACTGATCGTGCGAAAGAAATTTCAACATTTTGCACGCCCCGGATGGGCTTTTTTCAGTAAAGCAAGTTATGCCTTTCGGTATGAAAAACACACCGTCTCAACCTTCCAAAGAATGGAAAATCATATAGTTGCTGACATAGAAGTCTGTGAAGCCTATGTTGATGATTTGATTGATGTACATCGTCTTGGGAAAACACATTCGGCAGTCTCCATCACTTGTTTCAGAAAGTTGTCTGAAAACAACTTGACGTCCAATTTGGGATCAAGAGTGAGTTTGGCCATGCCAAGTCACTTATTTTTTAGGTCATGTATTAAGGTCAAAGGTCAAGGTCAAGCCTGTCAAGGCTAAATTGAAGCATTGAAGAAGTCCCCACACCGAGTACAAGGAAAGAACTTAGAGGTTCTTAGGTATGGCTGGAGTATTACATGAAGTTTTGTTCTGCAAACTTCAGATATTGCCATCCTTTGACAATTTGCTAGCCAAAACGTCAAATTTTTGTTTGGGGGTCGGCAGGAATGTGAAATTGTTTTCCTCCCCGAAAACAAATTCCTACTGGGATTAAGGAAACCAGTTCTGATTGCACCAATTTCAGAACCGATTCAAGTTGGCCATAGATGCCAGTGACGTAGGGTGTGGTGGAGTTCTTATGCAAGAAGGAAGACGGAAATAGACGACCCTATTGCCGTATTTCTCCAAGAAGTTTAAACAAGCACCAAAGACATTACTGACTATACGTCACTCACAGGGAAGGGGAGAGGATGGGGAGGGCGGGAAGGGGCTATGATAAGGAGTGTATTGCTCTGATTTTGGCATGAGGGGCATTTTGATGTATATTTGGGCACCACAGTGACCCACGTGCTTGTTTTCACAGATCACAACACAACCCCCTCACACATCTTCATTCACAGAATGAAAACAAGATCATAGTCTGGTGCGGGGGAGTTTGACCTTGCATGAGTACAACCTAGACATCATACACATCAAAGGCAAAGGATAATGTTGATGGCTGATGCCTTATCCAGAATTGTGTATTAGTCAGGAACAAGTAAAGCTTGTAAAAGGGTAATGTTACATTGTAAAATAAACTATGAGAATATGAGTTTTTAAGAATAGTGAGAGCCTTAAAAATAGGTTCCGAAAGTTTGCTTTTCAATGCAAACTTTCTTTCTTTGAATGGGGGAGGTGTTACGCCCCCTAAATCAATTGAAGATTGATTTAAACACACAATTGAAATAAATACTATTTTTTAAATTTTGTAATCAAGTTCACAGTGGGTATTGGTTAGTTATTCAGGAGTTGAATCCGTAGTTTAGAGGTGGTTTTGGGCCTTGGTTCAAGTTGACCGTAACAACTGCATGTCATCTGGTCACTACAGCACACAATGCAGTGCAGTAAAAAACTTTCAAAATTGGCGTACTGCCCCCTACTGCATCTTGATGCATCGCCATTCAAATAATTTGAACTTTGCAAGTATGAAAGGACCTAACATATCAACACTAACATTGTTCATAACAATATCTGCCCAAAATAACTGAAAAGTTATGAAAGTATTCTACATCTGAAGTAATATGTCAATGAAATCGGGACGCAACGCTACTGTTCCTGTTATCCAGACACGGCATTCCCTGTTTCACCGTTGGCGCATCTGGCGCAGACACTTTTTGAATGTCTGTCTATACGAATAGAGGGTTTCTACGGATTGAAATTTGTGTCGCGACTACGTCAGTGTCAATGTAAGAAATATAAAGGACATATTTCTAAAAAGCGCGTGCTCCAAAGAATTGTGACAATATGGTTGGCTGGGAGGGTCCCCGTGTGCATGAGATGTGCCCTAAGTTACTCTTCACAGCCATTTTCTAGACCATCAGACATACCAAAAAAGTGAGGGTAGACTTTTACAACCCCGGCACTTTTTTCGCTAGAGGGCGTTTTCAAAATGGCCGCCAAAATGCCATTTAACACTATATAATGGCATTTTCATAGCCACTATATGGGGTGAAATGGCCCAGTTTTGTAGTTTTTTTGCTATAGAGCGGTCACATTCACCACTTAAATTATTCCTTATTGAGGGCACCTTCCAAAATGGCCGCCAGATGCTATTTAATACCTGATATAATGATGTTTTAATAGCCATAAAATGTGGTAAAATGGTCCAGTTTTTCAGTGGTTTCCTATATGTCATATGTATAGAGTGGTCACCTTCCCTACTTATATGTATTCGTAATGGAGGGCGTTTTCAAAATGGCTGCCAAATGCAATTTAGCACCTCATGTTTTAATAGCCAAAAAATGGGGTGGAATGCCCCATTTTTTCAGTGTTTTGCTCTATATTTGTGGATGTCAAATGTATAAAGCGGTCACATTCACCACTTAAATGTATTCCTAAGGGAGGACGCCTTTCAAAATGGCCGCCAAATGCGATTTAACGCCTTATAATGATGTTTTAATAGCCAACAGGGGGTGAAATGGTCCAGTTTTCCCCTATTTGTTTAATTTTTTTCCTCCATCATTTGTTGAGTTATTCAGTACTTAACATAATTGCGCGGTTTCATTGTCCCTTTTTCTTACACTTATTTTATTGATATTAATGATTTTGTAGTTATGTTTCAGTTTAATGGATTTGATGATTTGATTTATCCAGTACAATGCTGTTATTGGTGATATTACAATCCAAGTGCTGATATAGGGTTGTGCGCTATAGCCAGCGCCTCGACGATGCAATGATTGTGACGATTTCCTAATGACAGCATAATAATAATTGACAATCGTGCTGTAAGCGTCTCGAAGGGGGAGAGAAGATTTCCACACGACGTATAGAGGACATGATGGCCAATGTCTGAAAGCTGAAGACAACATTCTGCAGCACATTTGGGGATTTCACAGACACAGCTTTGGATTATGTGTGGAAGTCTGTGTCAGCTGCAAAGAGGCTTGATATAGTCTTTGATTCTTACCATGACAAATCTGGGATTGACTCTGAGCAAAATCAACGTGAAGTCATGCTACCAATTTAATTGAATTAACAATAATCATTCGGGATTTACCCCTTCCTGTCGAGATATAGGTTGAAATAACTAGTTTTGTAGAGTTTCCCAATTTGTTGAGGTAAAGTATATAGAAGGGCCAGACTCGCCAATAAACAGTCGAGATCTACATGTTTTGGGCATCAAATAGTAACAAGGAGAAGTTCAAGACACTTTTCCGTGAGTAATCTGCCAAAAAAAGCAGCTCAAACTTCACCTACAATAGAAATATACTCAAGTTTCATTTCAGGATAGCAGATGATACCTTGCTTCTCTTCCTTTGGTGGTTCCAGTAATGAGGTTTAACTTATATATAGAAGAGGCTGATATTCGTATCATTCCTCATCATGCTATGTATACAGTCAATGTAGTGCTGTTATCATTTACTGATGCATTTGTGCTATTACTCTACAATGATTTGCATTAATGCGATTGAATTTGAATGGCAGCAGATTGTAGCGGATCTAGGTGGTAATGATAATGAATGCCTACATATGACAAGTTTTGATCATTTTGATACAAAATGTAAGGCTCCTTATGGTAACCATTATTCTTATTTTCCTCCTTGCGTTTATGAACCATAACTACAAAACCGGCCTTTAGAAGTTGTTGCTAGCTGGGATGAATTGCTACTGCAAATGATTCTGAATTAGGTTTTTTTTTTTAAATTATGTCTAGTCAGATTTGTTTAGGAATCTGTTAATTTGTTGGTCATCTCGAAAAGCACCCTCTATCTGACCCTTCTATACACTTTACCTCAACAAATGGGAAACTCTACAAAACTACAAAACTAGACCATTTAAACCGGCGGATTCTCGACAGGAAGGAGTAAATCCGATTGATTGTTGTTAATTAAATTTAATTGGTAGCATGACTTGACGTTGTTTTCGTTAAGAGTCCTTCACAGATTTGTCATTGTAAGAATCAAAGATTATATCAAGCCTGTTTGCAGCTGATGCAGACTTCCACACATAATTCAAAGCTGTGTGTGAGAAAATCACCCAAATGTGCTGCAGAATGTATGTCAAGTGGAAATCTTTTCTCCTCCTACGAGATGCTCACAGAACTATTGCCAACTATCATTACGCTGCCATCAGGAAATCGTCACAATCATTTCGCTTCATCGAGGTTACAGCTTGCTAAGCGCACAAATCATCACTTGGATTGTAATATCACCAATAACAGCATATCCATTAAACTGAAACATCACTAGAAAATCATTAAAGTTAACTAAGAAAAAAGAGAAAATGAAACCGCAACTTTGTTAGAACTGAATAAAGTAACTCAACAAATAATGGAGAAAAGAATCAACAAATAGGGAACACTGAAAAACTGTGCCATTCCACCCCTTTATGCTATTAAAACATCATCACAATGTGATAAATCGCATTTGGCGGCCATTTTGAAAAGCGCCCTCCATTAGGAATACATTTAAATAGTGAATGTGACCGCTCTATACATTTGACATCAACATATATAGCAAAACACTGACAAACAAAGCCATTTCACTCCATTTTTGGCTAGTAAAACTTCATTATGAGGTGTTAAAACTATATTTGGCGGCCATTTGGAAAAGCGCCTTCCATTAGGAATACATTTAAATAGTGAATGTGACCGCTCTATACATTTGCCATCAACAAATATAGGAAAACACTGAAAAACTGGACCATTTTACCCCATTTTTGGCTAGTAAAACTTCATTATGAGGTGTTAAAACTATATTTGGCGGCCATTTTGAAAAGCGCCCTCCATTAGGAATACATTTAAAGGTTTGCACCGAGAAGGTTCACATAACAGGTGCCCCGAAAAAAATGTGAAAATTCTGATTTTGGCACTGTATAAAAGTTTATATCAAAAACATCACCATCTTTAATATTAGTGGAGGGAACTGTTTTTCTTTGGTACAAAAATTGTGATGAAATTGTCTATTTGTATAGGAGCAAATACGGACAATTCAGCTTTATGTTTTATATTGAATTATAGCATATAACAAATCACCCTTGTTTTCACTTTTAGGACAAAATACTGTACCAAAATACCAAGGTAGAAATCTGTGAGTGTCAATCTATTGTTAGACACCTAAAATACGACACCTTGCTTAAATGGATGTCTCAAAATCTCTAGTGACACCTTTAAGGTGTGGAACGTGACCGCTCTATACATTTGACATCAACAAATACAAAACAGTAAAAAACTGGGCCATTTTACCCCATTTTTTGGCTAGTAGAACATCATGAATTTATGAGGTGCTAAATTGCATTTGGCGGCCATTTTGAAAATCGCCCTTCATTAGGAATACATTTAAATAGTGAATGTGACCGCTCTATACATTTGACATCACCAAATATAGGAAAACACTACAAAGATGGACCATTTCACCTTCACCCCATAAAGTGCTATTGCAAACTTCATTATATGGTGTTAATGCATTTTGGCGGCCATTTGAAAACGCCCTCTAGAGAAAAAATTGCCGGGTTAATTGCTGTAAGAGTAACTTAGGCACATCTCATGCACACCGTGACCCACCCAGCCAACGGACTATTGTCGTAATCATGTAGTATGAATCCTAATAAAATCAAATCATCAAAAACACTTTTGTGTACTTGCATAGTGACGGATGTTTGAAACCTTCTGTCATAAGAATTGTAGCCTGATTGCCCACCCAGGGCTTTATAAATAACTTTGTTATTAAATATTATCGTCTTAATTTTATAACTGACACAAGCCAAATATAATTAATTATAAATATTGCTATTACTAGAAATTTACATCATAAAAGCTGTGAATCTCGACACTCCACCCAACATCCGTCATTAGTAATTAACCATATTGAGAAGATTCGCGATGACGCACGTACCTATTGATGGATGGTTCGGAAAAACGCCCTATTATGTGTTCGCATATTCCATAATGACGAGATGCTGAATAAGGCATTAGTATAGGGAAAGTTCAACATCCGTCACTATGGTCATGAACCTAATCAGCCATTTGCGTAATTTTGGTGTGACGAATTAAAGATGTGCAACTTTTTCCAATGTATTACATCCATTTTTATTAAGTCAGTCCTTCATAAATATTAAGCTAAAAAATAAATTGTCAATTGTTCATTCGTTTCTTAATCGGATTTGAATCGTTTGAATCGTATATGTGTGGGGTGTGGATGTTTTATAACCGACTCTTAAGAAAATTTCGTAGTTTTCGTAAATTCGTATTTTGTTTAACATCCGTCACTATGGTAATATCAACACCCGACAAATGTACAATATACCATTTAACGCAACGAAATAATCCATCCACAATACTGTTAAAGTGATGTGTTACTGTAATTAACGTAAATTCACCATTCTGAGTTCTTTTAAGGGGCCAATTTTGTAAAACACCCTATATGTTTTCTTGTATTAGCTCATCTTGCAGTATCTGTCCATTTCCTTCCCGATTCACTGTGCACACAGTGTATTCAATAGGCCCATGACCTTTCATGCGTACTCCTTGCTTAACCATAGGAATAGAAAACTCAGTCTTGCGAGAAAAGTGCTGCAAGGGCTTTTCTTGGTAGAATGCCCTTCTTGTAGAATAATATCTTCAATAATACCTGGGAATTTTATTATGAACGAACATCAGAAAAATTCGGAAATGGTTAATTTATAAAGAGTGGTATTTTTTCGTGGGTATAATGCTAACTTTATGGCAAAAACACCATTGATTGCTGGGCAATTCAAGAGGGCGCCATGGACCAAACGTTTAGACCTATACTCTCGTAGAAATCTGACAACCAAGATAATCTTATTTCCCCCCCCCCCCCCCCTCTACATCTCTACAGTTGGTGTAATTTGGTGACATATGATGCTGGGAGTATCCGAAACGACCAATTTCTAACAAGGCATCTAACATTGTGTAAAACAGCCTACACTCGCCAATGTTCTGCACACATGTGTAGGTAATTGCTCACCCATAGCATGTCATTGATCAGTGATTGATGGTGCCCTGTGAAGTGGGAATCATTTACATAATGTCCACTTATACAATGGATTCATGTCCCCAATGATTGGTTTGGGTTGGCAAAAGGTCGAGGGCCCGTTACAGTGGACACTCACTGCAACGAATTCAACATTAGGTTATCATACATCCGTTATATTACGATAATATCTTAAGAATAAACTCAACACTTAAAATATTGGGGTGGTCCATTCTGTGGGCCTAATATTTTGTTTTTCCGCGCCGCCATTTTTTAACATGGTAAATGTATTTTTGCTTAAATTTCTGTAATTGCCTAAATATCAGTCGGGTGCATATTTTGGTGGTAAATTCAGTAAAATTAAAAAAAAAAAAAAATATTTTTCTAATTAATCATAAATTTTTTTTTTAGCTTTTGGGGGGGATGGCGCTATTGAAAACTTTGTTTCGTCCTTTAAATCGTAGGGCAGTAAACTTTTTATTATGAGCAAAATTTTAAAATAAGTGTTTTATTGTTTTTTTGTGGTTTTTTCATTTTTTGGCGGGAGAATGTGTGTGCGTCATAAAAACCGGTTTGACCGCCATTTTTGAATCGGTACAAATCGGACAACATCACAACTTGTTTACTTTACCCCTATGTATTTGGTAACAATTTAAATAAAACAACGAGACTCGTGAATCTTGGTATAGGGATATCCGCACACAAATAAAGGCAGAAAATTCGTTTTCGTTTTATTGCTAACACCTTGAAATCACGTCACCCATTGATAGTACCAAACAACAACAAAAAGAGCAACAAACACAACCAAAACACCTTGATGCACTCTTTATCACTACAGTTTGAAGATCATTGGCAAATAATTGCAGTCAAAACAAGCCATTGCCATAAAAATAGCATCTATTTATTGTTGGTGACTGACTCGCCCCTGATTTATTTGAATACTTGTTTTTAAGCTATCAAGGTAACGCCTATTGAGCGAATCATCGTACCAGTATAATATCATAAAAGCAATAAAGGCAATAGCCTGTGAAATGACACTTTTTTCGTTTTGCCGTAGAAAATTCGTCCTTTCTGGATAAATTGAGGAAGCATAATGCTAGTAATAGATAATTAGATCAATTAATACCTATCCATATAAGGGCGTTTCAAAACCAAAGGCTGGTATTCTGGAAGGAGTCTAACCTCAGACCCGGATTTAAATTTTTAAACCTTTCTATCTGTTCTAAAAGTGCTGTAATGGGTGAAAAATGTCCTCATGATGAGAACTTTCACAGGCCGGTAACATTTAACTTTCGCAGTATTTGCAAAGAAAAAAGGCCCACTCATGTAGGGCTATTCCCTGGGATTCTTGGAGATGTGGCCGAATTCATGCTCCAGGAGAAGTTATTTTCAACTTTCTCACAGGGCGGCTATTCATTATTATGTGTGCGCTTTTCCGTTAAGTTTATATTGAAGTATTACAAAGAACGACTTACTGGCCGGTCGATTGCGTGGCGTGTGTCCTGTGGGCGCTCTTTGTTATCTACAGGTCGTGGGTGCGAATCACACTCCAAGAAACAAAATTAGTTTTATGTTTTATTTTTATTTAGAGTTGGAGTTGGAATCATAAAAACATCATAGTTGTGGATTTAAGTAGAAAATATTGAATGCGCCTTATAAGATAATGAGACTGTTCCTGTCCTGGAGCATGAATTCGGGCCAAAATCTCCGACGTGCTAATCCTGGCTTAAGAGGGCCGTCGAGTCCAAATTGTGTAAACACGTATTTCAATACGGAATAAATCGCAATCTCATCATAGTGCGCAGTTCACACTCCATAGAAAAACGTTTTACACAATTTGGCACTCGTCAGTGGTGTAAACCCAGATCTACAGTTAGACTCCTTTTCAGAATACCAGCCAAAGTGGTTAGCCGGTTCAACCCACTTCCTTCCGGTTGTAACCGGTTCTAGACAATGAGACACGGTTCAACCGCCATTCACCGAGTTATAGCCAGTTGTTTGAGTTTAGAAGCCGGTAAACAGTTTTGATCTTAGTTGAAAATTTGGCGACATTACGTACATTATGGGTAAAATATGGACTTCCCCCTAAAAAATATAAATTCTCCATACAATGGAATCGTTTAAGGTTTCGGAATTCTGCAGGGATGCTTGTTTTTATGTTGCCTGAACTGGCAATATACTGCCGACTGCGGCAACATTGCCGGGATCCGGCAGTCGGCCCGAACTGTTATAAGTGCTCATCTGCATACAATCACTTTCATTTCATTGGCGTACCCGAAAGAGGCGAAAATTGCTACTTGTCGGCACTCATTGGCATTTTTTTTCCGGTCGCTTTCGCTAAACATACCATTTATTTTTTAAACGTGCCGCTTCAAAACAAAAAGGCAAATGTGGGAATGCTTGCAACCAACAAACATGTGCTGAGTGACCCAATCACAAAAACGAATTTATGCACATCACATTGCTAGAAAGATCCGGAATGCGTCCCCGTACACTGAATCATACATTTTGGGTCCGACAACTTCGATTTATGTGTTTTACAGTCAACGCGATGTGCCTCTGGATAACGTCAGGCGTTTCCGTTAATTCCGTCACATTTACGACGCAATTTGTTACAACCGTCTAAAAGTCTTGTTTCTGTCAATGTTACAACATTTTCATCAAATTTAATTGGTATTCTCTGTGAACCCTTCAAATAAGCATATACGAGGGTTTGATTTTCGTATGATTTTCAAAAGTCCCCTTTTTCATTTCCTCAGGAAAATTTGTTTTTTTATATTAAAGGTGCAACGAGAGATTTCACATCTCATGTGTCCCTAAAGAAATGAATTACTGATATTGCCCTGATGTAAGCTTCCATCAAAAATAACCCCATCTGAAAGGATGAAGTTGAGAAAATTTTCTTTGTACAAAATTTTTTGAACTTTCTCAATTTTGTATAGTAGCAAATACAAAATTTATAAGCAAATCAGAATCGGCCTTTTTTGTTCTCTCTTTTAAGGCATCTGTAGCCAAATACAAAGTAGACATCTATTGAGTGTCTAATCTATATGAAAATCATTTGACCAATATGTGGAGTGGCCTCAAAAATCTCTCGTTTTGACAACCTTTAAGAAATGACTGCATAGGGTCAAAAATAAGCTTCTGTTTTTTTCAAACAAATGAAAGATTTTAATTGCTGTTTCATGATGGCAACAGTGCCGATGGGATAATCAAAGAAAATAACGTGATTAACACCCTTAATGAATGGCTCTTATTGGGTTGTAAAGTAGCAAACATATGCCTTGCTCATGGTGGGGTAGTTTTTTCAAAAAATACTTTGCCACACAGATGTTTCATTTAAGAATATTTTAAAAACATAATTAAGAATGATAATGATAAAGAAACGTTTTGATGTTTTAAGTTAAAACGACCTCTACGACCAAATTTGATTTTCTGCATAAACTCGTAAGAGTCTTCGCGCTTGCGCGCGTTTCTCTTTGTTTGTTTGTTTTTTGTTTTTTTTTTGGACTCAATGATTTAAGGGCGATTCGATCAGATGTACAACAAAATAGAAAACGATTCAAAAAAAAAAAAAAAACTCGGTGAGATTGGTTGAAAAGGGGCAATGTAGGTCGCGAACACTCCCGTTCCCACCCCCCCCCACCCCCCCATTACTTGTTTTTCTACCCCTCAGTCTCATGCTGACAGGCTCTCCTGATTTGAAATTGGCTAGACATTTGCACATGCATGCATGTAAAGTTACGTGTTTGCGTTAGTTCTTGGGAGTCGGACATGAGCATGATATTCCCCTTGGAACTTGAATACAAGTGCTCCCCACCTACTGGAAAAATTAAGGCACGTTTAGGTGCAGTTTTCTAAAAACATGTACGGGTACTTTTTGTGAACGGTCTAGTTATCGAAAAGAAGAGCAATTGCTCATACCTGAAAATGACATAACGTTTCCTATGACTATAATAACTAACCTGACAATCAGCGCAAAAGGTAGGTAGCGTATTTTTCTTTCTTAGATCTATGTGGCAATTTGCCCTAAAACAAGGCAGGGGGTCCGCTCCGTGATTTTTGAAAAGGGAAAAAAAAACGCACGTGTGTGCAAAAAATGGACTTTAGGATATACGGCTTGTTCCAAAAAAATTCTAACATACGAGGTTAAAAAACTAAGGAACACATGGGTAATTCGTTTGGTAATACTTTTAATAGCAAAATGCTTAAGCATTTTTATTTTTTAGAACAAAGATACTTCATCCAAAAAGAGAGGGCAAAATCTGCTTTGTCCGTTTTGCATATAATGGTTACAGTTCCTGTCATTATTGTTCAGAGGTGGGAAACGCTTGCACCGTAATCGCGAAAGGGTGCCGGAGCCTATGGGTAGCCTCATAAAAGCTGATTGACCAATTTGAGGTCGACCTACTCAACATGCCAATCAGCAATCACTTCCGTGTTGATGAACTCCACGCTTGGCGCACGGTAATAACTCTGAACAAAGATTGCGAGAAAACAATGATTTTTTTTAAACATCCGCTAACTTGGAATTTTATTTGATTGACTATATAACCTTTTTTGATTTTTGCGGGAAAATGGCCGCCATAATCCTTTTTTTGAACTCATCACGTCCAATAACGTATGATCAGCAATACTTTAATTTTTCAAAAAAAAGTTATCAGCAATTCATTTAATTACAGACATGGTGGATCAACAATAGCCTCAGCAATTCTCGAAATTACACTGAATGCTCAAGCCTTACCAAACATGCAAACATCAAACGCTTGCGTACTGAATTTCCAAGGAAACCATGATTCTGTAGACCAAAAATACAAGAAAAACACACAAACAGAAACCTATGATACAGCCTACATCGACTAGGGCGCAGTTGAATTTGAAATAGAGACAGGCCCGTATTCGAAGATTGGACCAGAATGGCAAGAACTCAAGGCAAACTCAGTTGCAGTTCCAACGATGTGCTCTAATGATGTTCTAACATGTTGCTTCATGCATTCTAAATGATTTAAGCAGAAGGCGGACCAATTTGGATTTGTGGCACTATCTTTTGACGAAGGGTATCTTTTGTTCTAGATATCGGATTGAAATGAAATATATGGCAAATTATTGCCTTGAAAAAGTAAATCAAACACAGACCCATGTTTTTTTTTTGTTTTGTTAACAAAATTCCTTTGTCCACAGCGTAAATGTTGGAACCCCGCAGTCATTTACCCTTCCTCGATTTAGTTGTAGGACACTAGTAAGCCATGATGCAAGCGAAAAAGATGCTGGATAAGGACCAAGGTGCGCACACCCTGGGATTACAATAATTCTTCCGAATAACTTTGTAAAATTACAGAAATCAATCTCATACGTGTTGTTTCTCCACTTCTAGTATGTGCACGTTCTCGAGAAAATGAATTGAATGTCATCTCAATTTATGCACTGAATATCAGAGACTATGGGTTGTATACCATGATTTCATTGAACTCCATCAAATAATGGGGGTATTATAAGAATCCTCGGTCTGTAGAAGACCAAAACACTTCACAGATTCTTTTTCACCTGGAACTGCAGAGTCATTGTTAGTACCCATGCAACTGAAAAGATTGCAGGTTGCTGTATACCCATCACACCGATTTAGAGTAAGCTATTTTCTTCACGACGTGGAACACCAATTACCCGTCCTCTTTCACCGATAAATAAAGTTAGAGGTTCTACTGTTGTGGTTCAATTGCTTTGACCCTTATTCATCCTTATTCGAAAAGGGAAAATAAGGTGAACAAGCTAATGAGAAAACAATTGTTTGGCAAACTGTGACCTACCATCTTGGGCAGAACCGAAACCCGTTTAATCTTGCCGCGTAACCCCATTTCTATGCAATGTGTGAAATTTCATAGCAGAAATCGAAAATCAGTTCACCCTATCTGAAATGCATTGAACCGGTATCCGACAAACTTTTAATTTGAATAGAAAAAGAGGTCCAATAATAATATGAGTATTTCGGGTGTTGGTTCTGCACCAAGATGTTAGGTCATAGCTGGCCAATCAAAACTTCTTTCATGATTTTTACTCAGGCTTCGGTTCTTTTTTGAATCATGAAATATACGATCAAAGTATTAAACTCCCAGCGAAGTTTTGTTTTTATTTTATTCGTGAATGAGGCTGTGTAGTAATCTACACCGGGCGGTGAAACATCAATCATAAGCTTATACCGTCGTTGGAAAATAAAAGGTCTGCGTCCCAGAGAATTGAAGGTCCGATGGTACTATTCATCCATTCCATAACGAGCGGATTAACTTATCAATGGCACCATTATTACAGGAGTTCATGGAACGTGGGGGTAATCGCTGGTCACTGAATATTCAGGGAACAAAAGAGAGAATAATCATTTTCACGAAAAATGTTGCACATACTAGAAGTGAGAACACGCGTATAACTGATTTTTATAATTTAGACAAGTTGTTTTAACAAATATTATGTATTGTAAGGGGTGGCGTCACCTTAGTAAACGCTATGAGATCTGCTCCGCTAGACATAGCTCGAGGACGTAAAGGACTATATACGACTGTCGGGGCCCTTATGGGGAAAATAAACGGCCGTTTAAAGTGGTAAAATCATAAACTTCTGCCCATAAAACATAAGTCTTATGTTCATCTTTATATTCTTAAAAGGTTCTACTGCCAACATAGTATAAATACTAATCAGCACCGGATCATGTAGTTTTAGGTTTCTGGTGTATATGTCATGGTGGCTTGCAAACTTTCAGCTCAGCGATTTCAACCTGGCCTATTCAGTAGAAAGGCAAACAACGTGGGCTCACAATGTCAGTCCTGCTATCCTTACGAAGTGCATATGTCAGGAGGGGTTGTCTAAATGACTGCAAGGATAATGGTGGAAACCATTCCTGACCAGTAAGGTTTTCTTCATTTGCTTTTTTGTCATCTTTTTTCTATAATTTCATCCATCATCATCTTGCAAAACTATGATGGAGTATAATACGGCCAGGATACGTCATATATTGGTATAATACGTTCTTGATCTTCCCGGGGAGGAAGATCATGACGTATTATTCACAATGATATGAGGTATCATGGCTGTAATCAGATCTTCAATGAAACATATATTTGAAAAGACTTAGCTACAATCATAATTGCAATTTAAGCAAACACCAGAAGCATCGGGCGGGAGATGTTGAAGTGTTGCAAGT
>JAMKCH010025478.1:0-32662 GCA_023653785.1 Ophioderma brevispina | reverse complement strand
ACCTCCAAGTGTCGCTTTGTCATACTTTTGAGATCGGCCAATTATTAATACATTTTGTAATTCTTGGTCAAGGATGCACAAGTTCAAGTCGGATCAAATTTGAAAATTTACCCCTTTATAAATGTCATTGACCATTGATCTTTTCAGAATAAATCTAACGTCGAATAGAAAAAAATATAGCAAAATGCAATAGAAGAATGGTTTGAGCTACTTTACAACTCATCGGGAGCCCGGGCTCGGAGCAAAGTGAAATTTCTTACCAATGTAAAATTCAGGTCACAGACGTCATCAAAACCCCGCATGTTCAGTGGAATCCTTGATCTTTAGAATATTGGGACATGTCTTTCTATGCTGTGTTTGTGTGCCCTTAAGGGGGCTAGGGGACAAAAAACAAGTGTAAAACGTCATAATAAATATAAAATCATATACACGTCTGTTCCGCAAATAAAACTGGCATATTTCTTGAAAATGAAAAAATTCACCGCATTTTCATTTCCCCAATATAATTGACCAATGGTTACACTAGACTGTACGGAAAACAATGGAGATAAAGATTTCATTATCGGTCCGGTAGCGGTGGAGTAACCACTTCAGATTCCTTTTAATTGAGTGGGAGTCAGGGCGTGTATATTGGTCTCGCAGTTAAAAGATTTCAGGTATTATCACATCTCCGATTTAGGATTTTTTTTTTTTTTTTTTTGTGAAGATATGACGTAACACAAAATACTTATCCTAATTCACAAATAAGTAAATCTCGAGCTTCTATATAGTGCGTGTTCAATTAACTTTGGTAGTATTTTTCATAATATTCGCAAAGGAGAAAGACGAACAAGTGCTGGCAATCGTTGAACTAACACTTTGTACAGAACAACATCTGTAACTTAGTCTGAACTTCAGTTCTATTCACTTTATCAAATAGTGTCAAAACGACTCTAAGAGGTTGAACAAAACGGTCCTTTTACAGATACACTTTGCCAATTGAGTTTTTTTCCATGAAATTGGCACACGTAATGACTAGCCAAAAGGCAACATTATTACTGAAAGATTTTTTTAATATCGATTAGTTGAGAAAATAGGTTTGAAAACTAAAATTTCCATGTGCACGAAAGCGGCCATTATATTTGCTTACTTCCGCAACATTGTGCACTAAAGATTTAAAACTAATGATTTACCAACATTTTAGGATATTTTTATGAGGACCCTTTCCGAAGCCTGTATTTTACCATTCATTCTACATGGAAATGACGCCGGTGTTGTAGGAGATATGGTCCTCCGGTCTCATAATCCACATACGGGACGGTAAAGTATAGGCACTCGATTCAATTGGACTCTTAACGCAACATAGTTTCACGCTTTATCCGTTGTCGTCTATGGAGTACGGACTATGGGCTCCGCGGCGGACCATATATCCCTTTACACTGGGCCATTAAGGTTATTTAATTATCGCATGTAATTAGTTAATGAAACATTATCACTTTAATCATTGTAATGATAGTACCAAAACAGTCTACTGCAGAGTAACCACAAAGGTCAAAGGTCACAGAATATGCAGAAATAATTTCACTCAGTGACCACCCCGTTGGTGATAGGGTGTGTGTGTGTCCAAGAATACCCAGGCAATTTTGGCGGAGCGAAGTGTATGATTTCATGTTTCATTAAAAGTTGAGCTTAGTGTTATAAAAGGTAAAAAACCAATTGTTGGGTTAAAAGGAGCGCGCGAAAAAAGAATCCTGGTCAAATCCCCCCCCCCCCCTTAGGCACTTTTAAAACTTCAGATTCCCTATGGGGGAACATGGCCAAGATTTGTTTTTCAGCGATTTCTCAATCGTGAAAAAAATTATGGGCTCTATCTTGTTGTAATGTTTCAACTTATTGTGCACTCTTTGCATCAGCTTTGATATGTGCGCCATGACAGCGTAATGAGGATTGGGGATTCCCCTAATTTTATTAATGATATCTTATAAAATTCGTTATTTCAACACAGGTATACAATAGTGGAGGGGCCGATGTTCTCCAGAGAGTGATTTTTGAAGTTCATGTTAATTGTTGGCAACCATTATAAAGTATTCTACTGGGTCGACTATTCAGAAAAACGATGGTTGCCATTTGTCCGTTGACCTTTAGTGACCTGACAGGAGGTCAAAAGGTCAAAATGGTCATACATCGGCCAAAGTATATCGACCTTGGTATCAAAAGTGGAAATTTCACAAGGAATATTGTTCATGATATTTAGTTTGTTACGGTGAGCTTTTGTTTTCTTGTTATATGAAAAATAAGCTAATTAGAGACAATAATATGCATAAAATTTGCCTTATTCAGACCCCAGACGGGTAAGTCCTGTCCAAAGCAAGTTAGGCCTCATGTTTTGCACAATGTAGAGTGAACCCTACACAACCCCAGTTATACCTGCTATTATGCCCATGGTAGGAAACCAAGTTGTTTCATGAAAAATGTACAAGAAGAAAATGGTTGACATAGTCTTTCCCTCGTCTTACCAAGGCTTTTTTTGTAACACGGTTACCGGGGGGGGGGGGGGTACCACCCCCTCGAGAATTCGTTATAAGCACCCGATGCTAGATGTTTATACCAGTGGATAGTTATGGTCCTCCTCTTTCCATTGATACAAACATAAGTACCAACATACCTAGTATGGCGTTACAATGGACGTCATAAAGTCATTGTGGCCGACAAAATTGGCATTTTCCATAGAAAATAGGCAAAAATCAATTTTGAGTTAAGTCAGTAGGAAACTCAGATTTTCATGCGGTTTTCAAGCTCTAAATGATAGCAATGGAAACTTAGTTTTACATAAACAGAGTTTTGGAGGCATTCTGTGCATAATATTTTAAAAATTACCATGAAATACCTGTAGGCGGCAAACCTCCCCTACCCTGCGACTTTGAAGGCTTACCCACCCCGGTGAAGGTGCTACCTTCACATTTTTTTCGCTAATAACCAGAAAGGATGAAAAGAACGATTACCCATAAGCTTGTTAGGAAAGATGTTGGCATTTTAGCGCACCGGAGCCAAGTTCACTGGGGGGTGGCCAGGGGTGGTAACCACCCCCCCACCCCCCTTGCGTAAGACGAGGCCTTAAAGACGAGGGTTAAACCAAATCTATGAAGGAATTGTGTTATACCGTGAACAACTACGATTCGCAATTACGAGACAAAATTAGGTTATAGTTATATTTCAGTCTCAGCCACATGTGGGATTTTTTAATTATTCTTTCATCCAGGGCCCGGGGGGGGGGGGGGAGGCGCCGGGGGGGGGGGGCTTGGGTGGGTCACTGTTACATGATACGGGGATATCATGCGTGAACAAAGAAACACGTAAAAAAGGGCATATTTCAAGATTGTGCACGATACATACGTAAAAAAAGGTAGCAAACCACTAAAATTGAAAAAAGGGTGTACTTTTCTCACTTGAACCGGACTTGAACTACATTAGTGGACAATTGCGAAAAATTCGAGTTTGTATCCGTTCTTCGTCTCATTTTGGGTAAATGAGCTATTCAGTATAGCCTACAAAGACACAAATTCTACTTGCTTAGGGGTCAAAATATGCCAAAACGATAAGGGTAGGATTTTACACTACCATAACTTGTTTAGGGGTGCTATTAGACCAATCAAATTACTTGTACTGTTTACGGTACTTTTTTAAACTCCTTGTTTAGGGGGGCACGGGACTTTGAAAATGTGGAACTTTTGGTAAAAGTGATCCCCCACCTAAAAATGGCCCTTTTTGAACATTCTATCACTGAAAAGTAGATTTCTTGTCAAATTCTCTACACTTTGGACCATTTTTAGCGCAAAATCAACAATAGGTGGACCTTGTGTGTGCGTGTGGGGGGTGCGACGGTGACCTGCTGTGATCAGGGATAGTCCCCATCTCCATACTGCCAGTGCCTCCGTTCATGAACAAAACTCATAAGCTTGGGTATGATTTTGAATGAGGTTCTGTAAACAATTTAAGATTACTTAGGGATGGCCCTGATTACTTGCACACACTCTATACACTGAGACCAGGGAAATAAATGATTAAGTTAATGAAAACAGTTTCATCAAGAAAGAAGCTAAATTGAGATAACGTGTTGTTTAGAACACTTAAAGATTGGTGAACGTATTGGTTGAACAAAAATATAACATCTATCAATCTAGGGACTAAGTGACAGCAGCAACGAGGGACAGCCAGTAAAATTGTTTCCATGTTCTGGCACATTTTTTTATGGAAAAAATCGCAATTTTGTGTGGAACATTTTTCCTAACTGTGTAACACAATTCAGTTAGGCCTAACTTAACCATGGGATTAATAGCAGCTATATGGGTGTGGGACTCTAACTTGATCTTGCTGTAGCCTATAGACTTAGTCAGGGCCTATGGTTGAAAGGATTACAGCATCACACAATGAAGGAATCACAATTTTGTCTCCCCTTTTTACAAACGTACTAACAACCAAACTGAGGACCCCCGGTATAGGGTGACCAACTTGATCTTGCTTTAGACGAGGGACTATCCAGGGGTCTCTGGAGGGGATCGAATAATGAAAACACCATACATGTGACGAGACTAAGATAATGTATAACATTGCTGTGTCTCTGAATTGCGAATTGTGGTTATTTCACGGTAATAACGACGATTTGTTCCACGGATTTGGTATGCGACTACATCAAGCATTTTCTTGCAAATTGTTACAAAACAACCTCTTCTTTACTTACTTAACCCATGGGTTCTTATGGCTAATAGCCAATAAATGAGGGGATTGTGTAGGGTTCATTCTACATTGTAAGCAGAATAGACTACATTGTGGAAGAACTTGAGGCCTAACACTTGCTTTGGACAGGACTTGCCGCAGAAAGGCAATTTATGCATATTATTGTTTCTAATTAGGTTATTTGAAGATATACCAAGAAAACGAAAGGTCACATAACAAAATAAAATCACATTACCATATCCTTGTGAATTTGCCACATTGGTACCAAGTCGATATACTTGCGACGATGTTTACCATTTTGACCTTTGACCTTGTTTCAAGGTCACTAAAGGTCAACAGAAAAAAATGGCAACATACGATTTCTGAAATAGTCAGAAACCAGTAGTATACGTTTATAGTGGATGCCAACAATTAACTTGAACTTCACCAAATTTTACATAGGCCCTTCCACTACACCGAAAGGAAACAACGACATCTGCACTGCAACATCATTAGCATATAGTGAGCTCGCTGTGTTCACTAAAAAAAACCTACTGAACTTACATACAATTGCAGCAAGCCATCTCGATTACATCACAAATGTCATCTGTAGGTCTGGTTGTGAAACACTGTGGGTGATAGCCAAAGTAAACTGAACAAAATTTACACATCACGTAATGTCAGAATCTTCAAGGTGATTCCCGAGGAGGGCGCCACTCAAAATTCAAACAATCGATGTTGTTTTGATATACATAATTCTTATACAGATAGTACTCACTGTGTGAAATAACTACAGCACAAATCGAAATATTTTATATAGAAAATCCAACTTGTTATTAAATTCCGGATCCCGAATTTTTGTTATACACAGTATACTATGGCACTGTTATACTGTACATAAATGTTTATGCATGAAAACGAAAAATCCGATATCTATAACTTTGGAATTAGGCACATTAGGTGACTATCTTTAGTTCCAGTTGACTATTTTTAATTTACTACACAAAACATATTTGCGAAACTCTGAGTCAGCATTTATTGCATATTTCCTTTCGAAGTACAGTGTAAATGGTTTACCCCAATATTCACCTTCAAATGGCTGGGGATTTTCCAGAAAGAAGCGTCTCTAATTATTATCCGAATCGTTTATTTCTTTTTTGTTTGTATTGAATTTAAATAATACCTAAAGGGCGAATAAGCGAAAACGCAGTATTTAGTAATCATGGTAATAACATGATGATTTATGAAAATTAAATACTGCATTTATATCGGACCGATGTTGACAGTTTTTTTCTACCCTCCCTCCCTTCTCGCCTCTCTCTCTCCTCCACTGTCCCCCCTTCCCCCTCTTACCCTCACCTCCTCCTTTTTCCTTCTCTGACTACCCCCGTCCCTCTCACCCCCCCCCCCCCTCCCCAACTCTGGCCACCCTTTACCCTTTTTGCCTCCCTCTGCTCCCCCTGTCCCATCTTCCCTTATTTTTTTTTAAATTTTGTCTAATAACGAAAGTCGAATCGCTCTAGTAGGTGTTTCTACAATCGATCAAGTGGCAATTGAGAAAATTCGATCCCAAAAAAGAGTATATCAAATACTTAATTACACCAAAAGTACGTACTATTACTTACGTTAATTCTCCTGCACACGTGACTGGTTCTATGCTGTATGGCAAGGATATGCCTCTCTGACTACAATATGTTCCAAGTATTCAAAATATTATCAACCACTACAAATCGACATGAATAGAATATCAGTACAGTGTTTGTTTTAACCAATCACGATTATATTGCTCATCGCATGTGCTAAATGAGGAAGTATCTAACAGAAAATACTGTGCAGGAGGGACTTCGAGTAATAATAATATAAAATCAGTTTCATGTTTGCTGTGCTAATCAGGGAAATGCAAACGAGTTATTAACCTTTGTCATCTGTTTATCAGAGCAGATCCTGCCACCAGGTGAGGTCCAGTAGGCAATAAACATAGGAGGCTGAAAAACGAAATGGAATGCAAAAACACGACAACCTATTCAATACATACCATACGACATATCACTATGAGGTAAGAAATGCTAATTTTCCAAGGACTCAGTTCAGTAGGATTGGATGTGCACATGTTAACAACAGCTGACCATGCATGTTCTGGGTATCATACATCATACTAAAATACAGGGGTGTATTTGCTCAATACAAGGGTGAATGAAAGCTATTGAAATGCGCCATGGGAATTGAACATTTGGAGGCATGCTCTAAACTTTGCCTTTTCCATTTTGAATCAAAAAATGCATCATTTACATTATGATCATATCCTGAAACATAAACCTATAATTATGCTTATTTGTATTTAACGTTTGTGGCGGCCACAATTTTTGGGTCACATTAAAAGATTTAAATTCCAAGTTTTTGTATGCATTGTACGATGGAAATAAACTTTTAGCCGAATTTGATTCAAAATTAGTATTTTAGCCGCCATTTTGATTTCGTTTTGGGCTCAAATTTTAGGCAAAATTATAGCCAAGTAGATTTTGCGGAAGAAGCTCAACAATAAGTTAATAAGGCATCTTTCACATTATGAATATTTTGAGGCAAAATTATAGCCAAGTAGATTTTGCGGTAGAAGCTCAACAATAAGTTAATAAGGCATCTTTCACATTATGAATAAATTCTGAAAATTACTCATGTATAGAGCGTGGCCATTTTGAATTCTGTAGGTTACATGATAAAAAAAATTATGATTTTTTTCTTATGTTTAGGCCACAACTTCTGCCTTTGAATATTAAATGGGAGGAATTCTAAGATTTTGTGCGCCTTTTACGGCGAAAATATGTATTTTAGCCGATTGTTGGCCACGATGGATATTTTGGCCGCCATTTTGATGTTTAAGTTAAAAATCAGGGTGGCCCAAAAGCTTATTTTAAACAATATAGTTTATGCAACATATATTTTTTTTTTTTTTTTTTTTAGGGTGAGTAAAAAAAAGTACAACCAAATTGAGCGATTTTTTCATGGAAAAACCCTCTGTGCGATTCATATATTTTCTTTTTGTAGTACATTTCCTGTTTTCTCTCATATAAAAATTACGGCATTAAAATTGATGAACACGTTCAGCTGCAGAAGTGAAAGTACCCAATGTGAAAGACCGAACAAGTTGAACGCTAGAGTAACCCAAAGAATACACTTGGATTTACGTTCAGCTTCGGTATTTGCAGTATATCCTCCATTAATTCAAAATTGGTTATATAAAATTCCAGGGAACCCCAGTGACGTAACGGCAGTCTGTGGAGTTGAGGAGGCCGTGGGGGAGGGGGTAAGGACGGGATCCTCACTCAAAATCTTTCCCCCATCATGGCCCCAACAGAGATCAGGAAAGTAATAAAATTATAGTATTGACAGATTACCGTGTTCACCTTTGCAAAGTGTTTTAGTGATGCCCAAAGTTAAATGGTTTCCCATCGCCTGGTCCTCTCCCCAAATGGGAAATGTCTGGTACATCGTTGGGTAAGACTGTAAAATGACCCAGATATCAAAACTATTTTTATGAAATCAGTAATTTAGACTTGAAGCAACAATTTGTACCATTCAACTTCTTGGTTTCCACGTGATAAAATTTTCAAAATATAGGCTGAATAACAGATAAAGCATTAGAATTTCCATTTTAAATATCTATCCTGGTTAATTTTTCATTAATCTTAGTATTCTACCTTATCATTCACACATGGCCTGCGTAGCATTTGAAATACGGCCGCAAAAGAATAAACATTAATTTCTTTTGAAGCACTCACGCTGCGTAGTAATGAGTCTAATGAGTTTTATGTGTACAGTTTCATTGTGCATTTGTTCGGGGTCCGAAAATAAATAACCTTCACAAAATAACTGTAGCTTTGAATGGCTTGAAATCGATTTTAAAAATTTAAAATTATTGGTGAAAGCTGATTAAGCAGACTATCTAACACATATAATTTGGGAAATTCCGTTAATGTTTCCTCACAAAAAATCCCTCATTTGGTTGTACTTTTTTTCTGACTCACCCTTAAATAAACTATGGCTATTGGCCGGAAACTAGATTTGTTATGACCTGCGATGTACCTGTCTCTGGACGTTATGTTCCTCCGAGGCTCTTTGTATCACTAGCTCTGGTTTTAGGGCTTAGGTATTCATACCGGCTATCTTCCGGCCAACCATGTGGCAAGCTCTTTTGTTAGCGCCTCTCTTTCGTAGTAGAATTTGACTTCCCGCTTCTTTTTTTCTTCATCTTCGTGTCCTTCACGTGTCAACCGACTTATTCACAGTTTCCCGAAGCAACTGCAGTGGTGGTTTCCAATCTGTGAGTCTGCACCAGTAATACTGGGCCATTTGTCTTTGCGTGGGGTTTCCACACATATTCAGAAATACTGCCGTTTCCTTGACTATTCAAAGAAAAAAAGGCCTCACTAGTGAAAAGCTCTGCAGAACGTTAGATAGGCGTGGTCCAAGAAATGGAAAATTAATTGGAGGATCCATAATTTTCCGAGACCTGTACACAATCCACGTCCTCACCCAATCAAAATCAGCGAAGAACAAATCAATCATAAATTGAATATTTTGGTTTGCTTTTCACGTCTTCTACGCATTCATTGATCTTGTGGTGTTACTGTGGGTACATAACGCAATTATTTCCAATTACGTGGATCCTGGGTTTCCTAACAACCCGGAAACAAATTTTAATTTACGAAATTCCTATACCCAATGCACCACATGTACGAGTAGAATGCATCACTCCATGCACTCTCGCGATTAGTGCGCCTAATTTAAACTACGCGCACATTTTGTGGCGAAACAATTCCGGCACATCCAAGTGTACTCGTACTACTGTACCATGTATGTAAAGCAAAACGTTTTCGCACAGTTTATACAGAAAAATGACCGATGACACAAAACACCCCATAGATATATATGCTCATATTTATTTTATCACTTAGTACAACAAATCGTTGTTGCATTGTGGGACAGGAATTCGGTAAAAAATGATTTCCGGTAGGAAACCCCGGATCCACCGATTAGATTGTGATTTTGTGTTCAATTCATTACAACAGTGCGAATTTCCCCAAAGACCGAATCGGCCACCTTTAGATTACGCGCTGGACTATCCTTGCTGGTAGACCTCGTAGCTGCGAATATAGCAGGGCATCTGGTGCTTTATGTTGAGAAAATGTGTTTTCCTTCTACAAACATCGATCCAACATCATTCTACCTATGATCTTATGATAGCTATTGTAAAAAATTCACTCAATATACTCGAAATTATTCATTCGCCTCTAGAGTTGAGCATTTTTTTAGGGGCCGTAGCCCAGAAGGTTTATTCCACACTAAGATGGCCAAAACTGCTGATCACAATGGGCTGAAAAGTGTCTTCCCACCCATTCGTAAAAAATCATTGCCTGCCAGCTCTGGGCATTGGGCTTTACCGAGATATTCAAGATGGCTTCCAAAGTCAACGTCACTACTGATAATAGAATCAGCATTATATCATAATATGAAGGAAATATCTCACTTGGAACTGGATCCATAAATTCCAATTTCTGACACTTTAAAATTGTCACAGTACGTCAAGTTCAAAATGGCTGTCAAACGATAATTTTAGAAAAAATCTCGATCTTAGTAACTATATATGTTTAAAATATATACAAAGATATAAGGATAGTTGATTGAACAGAATTAACCATTTCCGATATTTTTTCTGCTTTGACGATATCGCCAATATGGCAGTCAAATATAAAAATCTTCAAAACCCATGAAATACCAATTCCATTAATTAGCAAAAATCAAAATTAATGTGTGCAATGAAATAAGTAGATATTAACCTTGATATAACCAACTCAAAATAGACTTCTAGTTTTTGTAATGGAAGTAACTTCATATAGAAACTAATATGGCCAAAATTGAAAACATACCACATTTCGCCATTGGCCTTAATTTGATATTTGACGCTTGTTTAGAATTTGGTCATGGTCAAATTACATTCTAATGGTGACTATGAACTTCATTGTAATATTTTGCGCTGATATTGTAAATTGTACCATGCGATTTTAAAGATTTTCAAGATTTTTGGCGCCCAGTTTGCCTGCATCATTTGAGGAGTATCATGAATATTTTGGATACTCAACGGGGGAGCTGAAACTGAACAGTCTGCTCTATATTTTTCAAGCTACGACGTAAAGCTTCAGTTTTTTTTTGGAATCAAAAGGGTTCCAGTTTGTAGTACTAAAAGTGGACAGTTGCGAAAGACAGACTCTAGGTAGTATCATTTGAATTACTACAGAATATCAATCCATCATCATTTATTTTGTTCTCCACAAAATCACACAAATGCAAATGACGATAAATATATGGGGGGGGGGTAATATAGTAACAGTGAAAAAATACAATAGGATTGCAGAAAAAGATTTCATTAACGGTGTAATATAAGCATCATTATGAGAGAAACAGGAAATAAAATACTACGGGTGACCCACGATAAAAAAAAATTACCCAAAATGAGTTAAATTTTTCCACTTTCTGTAACTTTGATATCTGTGGATTTTATTTTTATCCAATGAATGGTATAGATCACTTACATGAATTTGTTGTCATTTTGGTTGAGTGGTTCTCAAATATGTTCCACTTAACAATAAGTCATCAAAACAGATTTGTTAAACGGAGCATCATTTTTCTTAGGCATGGTTGAACCAATGCAACATCAAAAGTAATTTTTAAGCCTAACGGTCTTACCTTTAGGTTTCTATCTTCCACATGTCCACCCATCATTTGCGATGCACTTGGTATCCCTGGAGTGCATGTGTTGAACATCTCGTGATGTACCACGTTCTCTATTGCTGTAGATGCAATCGTTTCTATTCCGTCTCTCAGTTCTGGTAATTTGTTTGTGGGGATGCTATTTTAAACTCTAGATTTTACATCACCCCTATCCCAAAATCTAGCGAGATAGATCCGGTGACGCGAGGGGCCATTCCACCGCATGTCCTAATGATCTGATTTGGAAAGAGTGTCCTGAAGGCGTTTTCTAAACCATTTCAGACCTGTGTGCTGGTGCACCGTCTTAAAGAACCAGCAGACGAATTGCTTCCGTTTCTTTTCGCTGCTGAAATGCGCCGCAACTCGGTTCAAATGTTGATTATTTGAAACTAACTGGGAAAGAACTGAGTGCCCCATGAGAGAGTGTCCTAGCTACCATAGCCAACATGTACGGAATAAACGTGGACCTTGTAGGAGAGGCCATTTGGGTACAGTGCTGAAACAAATGATGCATACAAGCACTCAATGGTGAATACAATAGACAGATGGGTGGTAGGACACTCCTCACACGGACACTGTAATATCGACACGGCACATTCAATTTGCCATCAATAAAATGGGCCCAATTAGGTTATTGTTACCAGTAACAGTTGCTAAAACTGCAACTTTCCTGCTATCATTAGGTCTGTGTAGACAAAATCATTGTGAGGGTTCCCCTTTTGGCGCATATTTGAGTTTCAACATGTTTTAGAGTTCATTTGGAGCAGTCATTGGAAATGAGCAACAACAATTTCTCTTAAGAAGCGCCGTGATCTGTTGATTAGCCAATTTAAACACCAGCCTACTGAGGACACCTGCATAACAAATTATGCGTCTCACAATTTTGTATGGATCCAATTGATGCATCTCTAACGGCCGTTGAAATGACGATCTTGGGACATTTGCGACAAAAAACAACGGTTTTTTCACCTTAGCTTGCCCGCGTGAGTTGTCTTACAGCTTGAATGTTCTCAGAATGTTCTGAGGCTCCTAGGCGTCCCGACTTTCGTCCTTTGGTTGATATTTTCCAAAGTGTTCCCTCTGCTTCAACAGTTTTCTTCAGGTTACAAGATAGCAGGCTTGGTTGGTACTCTCCACTCCAGGGAATTTGGCGATTGGCCGTTGCATAGCGCATACTTACCAGTTTGGTAGTAAATCTTAACCGCGAATGCCGTTTGTTTGGGCAGAAATTGAGGTACCGAGCCTCACTACTTGGACTGTTAAAGTTCCCGTTCAAGAAAGATATCTGGCCTTTAAGCACAACTGCACCCGCGCTACAGTATGCTTTTAGATTTGAAAAGCCCGCCCTGACACAAGACATAAAACTTGTATTTATAGCAACAACTGCAGGCTATGATTCCAGATTTTAAAAGCCGGGTTTCAACAATTGATGTGTACAGTACTTATCATTCATCATGAAAATACCCATGGACAAGTCCTGTTTTTTCCTTCTCCTGACTATTGTTCGTTGGACCATATCTTTAAAACACTCAACCAAAATGAATATTTTTTTCAGGCAAGATGCTCAATTTCCATTCTTTTATGATAAAATAAAATCCACGATTACAAATTAAAAAAATGGAAAAATATCCTTTCATTTTGGGTCCAAGTTTTATTGGGTCCCCTGCATATGGACAAAATTATCTTCAGAAACTGAGAAGGCGCCCATGGATTATATACCGGGGATTTTATAAAACCTTTTGTTGCTGTCATTTGGAGTATTCGCTGTGACGACATGTCATCGGTCCTATCATAATCAAGACTTTATTTTTCATTCATCATCAACCAATACATAAGAAAGGTTCTAATGGCCCTTAAGAAAATGACCCATAAATACCTAAGTTAATATTAACTTACACAAACAACAAACAAACAAAATACATTTAAAAATGAAAAAAGACAATCAAAATACCAACAAAAAAAACAAATTTTGGCCCTGAAGGCTCTCGTGAGTTATCATAATCATGAGTAATAGCATTAAGATATTGTTATTTGATCTGTGCCCTGAGGAATGACTGATGAGATATTTTTGACCTTGTTATCCAGTAAGTTCCGTGGAGTGAACCTGCAGTTCTGATTGTTTTTGATGCAAACTGTGGTTTTTTAACTTCTTGGTGATTTGAAAATTGTCAGTGTTTCTTGTACTATAATTGTGCAAATTATCCTGTTTCTGAAATAAGAATTAAATACTCGGGAGTTGGAAGTAGGAATATTTATCCATGAGTCAACAAGTTTCCAATTTATAAATATCATTTACATTTAGAACATTAAAAACGTTTAAACAATGGAGCTGAATGACTTTCAATGTCAACTTTTTGAAATAATTCTAATGGCCTTTGTTTTTGCAGTTTAAAAAACTCTATCAAAGTAACTTTTTAAGACTGCCCCATGCAAGAATACCATAATTTACGTACGGGATAATCAAGGTACAATATAATTGAAGAGTACAGTTCGGAACAAATGTTTAATCTTGTTCAGTACTCCTATTTCCTTTTGAAATTTTTTAAATATATTATCAATATAGATTTTTCCATTCTACTCCGAGGAATTTGTTATTTTTTTTCCAACTATGTTAGTGTTATTTTAATACTTACAAATTATACTGATGCATGAATATAAGACAATCTTGATATAGCGCCTAATTCAGAGGCCTCTATGTTCTTCACATAGAAAAGAGCAATTATATCATTGTCAATGCGACAAATACAAAAATAGATAAATTCTAATGTTAAAACACCAATGATATTCATCATTATAAACACAATTTACAATAACTTTAAAAGTAAATTTTCAAACATATATAATTATAATAATATATATATATATAATAAGGGGATATATATATATATATTGATATATATAGATATATATATGTGACCAACCGATAGATCGATAAAGACAACCTAGTTGCCTCCATACTAAGAACATATCGAGGGTTGCAATCAGAAAGCCTGAACTCAAAAATACTACTGCCTTTTGAGAATGTATGGTACATATATATGGTACTGTAAGCCAACTTATATAAACTTTAGTAAAACAAAAGACAATCATACCAGCAGAATTCAAAGAAATTCTTTTATATAGGGAATTCAGTGCTGAGTTTTAACGTCCTCTGACGTACTGACAACGGTAATCTGTGAGTTTACATTTTTCAATCATGCCTATGTATTGACCATTATTTCAAATCATATGTTGTAACATGTCATCCTTTTGAATGTTTTAAAAGAAATCATCAAATATAAGATGGATAGTTAGCTGAATAAAAAGCTTTTGCAATTCTGGCAATTGCAAGCTATGAAGCCTCAACTCCTTGTTTGGCCAAATACATTTACCATCAGAAGGTCGTAACTCAGAGTTAAGGCTTTCTGTTGGTAACAAAGTGTGAACCATTGAGATGTGGTGAGAGTGTTAGTTTTTTTTAATAAAAAAATAGGCAATTGGGAAGTAGCTTGAGTAAGGCTTCATGTTTCGAATCTGGATGTGGTATACCTTACCGATTTTTTCGGTACCAAAACCTCAAAATCACCAAAAAGTCAGTTACGGTCCTATCTTTTTGTCAACCCTCGATTGGGGATAACCACCTGAATCGTCATCTTGTGAGGATCTGTGTGTAGGTACCCCCACGCGACCAATCGGTTAGTCTTGAATCTTTCCTGGATCAGATCCTCTAAAAACCCTACCTAAAACTGATGAAAACAACTATCCTAGGCAAACCGTACTGGATGAAGGTTTAGAGAAACAAGAAAAAGAAAGGAAAAAATCAACAGAATTATAATTAGTGATGGAACTGCATCAGAAACAGGAACGTATCAGGAGCCAAATGACTGTGAATAGGAATGTCCTTCACAACGGACTTGAATAAGTTTGCTGACTGAGCTAAGCGGATATTGTTAAGGGAGTTGATTATTTCCACAAATGTGCTGCTCCGTACGCCCAGATCTATCACCATAGAACTGTGTTGATGAGTTTTGGCTGATTTACTCAGCTGGGAGCAGAAGAGGATCTCAACGGTTTCGTGGTTGACTACAGCTGATGAGCTCAGATATATAGGCAGGGACATGTCTTGGATGGCCTATGATATAAGCAAGAATCTTAAAAACCTGCCCTCTTTTATTGGGAAGCCAATAGTTGGTAGAGCTTGTTGTGATAGGTCTAAGTCGAACGGATTTTAAGGACAAGACGGGCAGCTGCATTTTGACCTCGTTGAAACTTGGTCAATTCTCTTTCAGGAAGGCCATAAAGCAAGAAATTGCAGGAATCCAGCCTAGATGTAACAAAGGCGTGAACCAATCTATGGTAGATTTTTCAATCATGTACTGTCGAAAACTGCCCAATTTTCCCTTATTGAGAGGCCATGCAGCTTTACAGTAAGCTGTTTTTCCATGATTGATCATTCTTAGAGATGAGTCTAAAATGACACCAAGGTTCCGTGCTTCAGCTGACGGATGTAATAACAAATTGTCATAATCATAGTTGCTGAGAGTTGCTAGCCGTTCTGCTAAAATGAGAGCGAAAATACAACATCTCCCGTCTTCTTGTCATTTTATCAGCTTGTTGGAGTTACACGGAAACTGAGGTCACAATGCATGTTTTCAAATCTTTTTTATGGCGCTTGCTTGTGGCTTTCGTCGCGATCCCGAGGCTGGAAAGTCAGGTAGAGCTGGTTGTCATCAGCGTAAACTACAAATTGAATACCGTGGTCATTGGATTATATCCTGTATGGGGCACTGGAACAAGATGAAGTCAGTCGGTCCAGTAACCGAGCACTGTGGGACTCCACAATCTCCCGCCACAGGATCTGACGAATACCTCTGACTGATATAGATTGAGTTCCGGCCATCTGTATGACGATAACCAGACTTAATCTTTTCCCAGTAATCCCATACCGTTCAGGTAGACGAGTTAGGAGCTGTTTGTATCCTATGGTGTTGAAGGCGGTGCTGAAGTCCAGTAACACTATTGCATGAGCCCTCTTTTTTTTGTCAAGAACATCGAGATGTCATTGCAAAACCCCTTACTAGCAGTCTCAGTACTACTGTGATAGTGTTGGTATGCCGACCGCATCGGAGCATGAAGATCATTATCGAATGAGTCAGTCTTCAAATGATTCACGGCTACTCTTTCAATCACCCTTTCCCGAGAATGGCACATTCGATATAGGGTGATAATTGGAGAGGATGTTGGTGTCCAAGCCAGATTCTTTCTTTTCTTTCAAGCAGTCGGAATGACAGATGCATGCTTGAGAGCTTGGGCAAATACGCCCGAAATAGGAAAAGACAGATGGCATCCTTGTTATGACTGTAACATATCATCTAGACAAAGTGTTTAAGAGACCACTGGTAAAAGGGTCTACGATCGATGCTGATTTATGGATTTCAAGACCTCCTCTTCAGCCTGTAGAAAAGTAGCTGAAGGTGCTTGGGCATGACTCTGTTAGTTCATCGGACATAGAGGCAGTAGTCGTATCATGTAGACTGTTACGCAACTTCTTAATCTTCTTGTAGAAAAATGCTGCAAAACTGTCAGCAAGATCTTTTTTGGAACATTCATGGTAAGGAGTTAGCGGTTTTTTCCACTCTGGGAGATGTTAAATTACTGACTACACGAAAAAGGTCTCGTTGATCAAATGTAGTAATCTGGTGGTTATGATACTCTGTCCTTGGCTTTAGAAGAAGAGAGTTGTATTTATAACACTGAGCTGTGTATAGCCTCCTTTTTCTATACTGGAGGCCCGTCTGTGAAACTCTGCGCTACAGCCGACGCCGTTCCTTCTTCTCATCACGAAGAGCATCTGTTACCACGGTGCTGACGGACGCAGACCTACAGATCGATTTACGAGTTGAGCATTTTCATCAAGGGTCTTTAGATAAGATGTTATTATATTCATTAACTAGCGAATCACACCAGCAGTGCAATATCGTAAATCCAGCGGAAGATGTCATCTTTTGATGTTTTGCGATTTTTCCGAGTCTGCATGGTTTTAATGCATGGTTCAGGTCGTCGATTTTGATGAATCACTTGACATCGTAGTGTGGTCTAGACGGCAGTGACTATGCGTTTTGAAATATGGCGCACAAATTTTCTTGCTTCCAAGTTATACAGATCCAGAGTGTGGTTCCCGATGTGATTTGGGCCAACAACTAGTTGTTTCAAATCATGCAGATCTAGAATATTGAGGAAGGATAGAGCCTCGCGGTCATCAGCAACGTCAACATGTACATGTAAATCTCCAGCTAGGAGCAAATGGCCACTACCAACTGTCAAGTAGCAAGAAGAGAGGAGAATCCTCTAGAACCATTTATGAGGTGAATTTATTTTTCATGTCATAACTTAGTTTTTAGATTAGAGTAAGTTGGAAGGAGGTCGAAGGTGCTGATATTGTGACATTCGTGAATACCTGGAGTTAAACTCGCAGGTCTCGTTATCCTTACATGGAGACCATCCCTACCGAGAATAGTTTACCCCGCCTCTTCTATGATGACGGTGAGAACGCAGGAAGCTTATAATTAGGTACAGTATTCTGGATATCACAATGACTACTCCAGTCAGCAAGATTCGGTGATGGCAAAGATATCCAACTGATTTCTGGGATACGAAGTTCCCCAATGCAGCCGATTTGGTTTATTTGCCTGATAGATTCTGGCATCCAGGTAGCAAATCGTAACTTCATTTGGTTAAGATTTAACTATTTGTCCCTAATTTAAGTTTACTTTTATGTTTTGTGTTCCCTGATTCGCTACTGTTGATTTTTTCTGAGGCAAGTCCCTCTGGGAGTTACGCCCCCCTACGTTTTTTGTGCTTGCCATCACGGCTTCCACGGAAAATGAAACGCCCCCATGGATCAAAATTATGGTATACACAGAATAAAATATTACAAGATTTCAAACAAGCACTTTAGTGATATTATACTATGTATGCACAACAGATGTGGCCGTGTTCTGCAGTTCGTGATCAGCGCACACAAATGCAAATTAAAATTTCAGGTTTCCAGTTTCAGGTTTTATTCCATCTCATTGCAACATACAGTAAAATATAAATATTTAACAAATAGAAAATATGGAACATGAAATTTAATAAACAAAAGACAGAATAGATTAAATAATATTCAATATGCAAGCGATGTGGATGCCCACTTAACGCAGGGCGTGTAATTAGTGGCACCCATGCGTAAGTTTAACACATAACCAACATAATATGACTTAGTTTGAAAAAAGGTATAACCAACAATATACTATAAACACATGGGGGAAAAATCAGGGTTGCTGCCAAACAAAAAAATTAACATTATAGATTTGACCAAAAAAAAAAAGAGGAAAAAAACATTAAATAAATAATGACTAAGTATAAGTTACCCAATCATAAGACAATTAATCATTTGCCAAATCAAAATCATGAGCTGTTTTTTTGAAAATTGCTTTAAAAATAGCTAAGGATGGGGAATGTTTTAATACGGTCATTCAATGATTTTCCTAAAAGGGGCCCTTGGACCCTAATGGTGTTTTCATCAAGCTGGTTTGGGTCGTCTCACGTACAAGTTCCTTAATGATCGGTGTCATAGGGTATGGATGCTTGTCTGGTTCAGGAAAAAATGATCACTAAGATATTTGGATAAATAGGTCATGATGTAATTTATACATAACCTGGGCATTCTGAAAACGTAGATGTCCATAAAATTTTAAGCGTAATCATGGAGGAGAAAAGAGGGTCTGTATGGGCTAACCAAGTGAATAGTACATTAACCGATGACTTTTTTTGCTAAAACAGAGAATGTAATGGGAATTATTTAGCTGCCCAGATAATGGCACAGTAGTTGTTGTAAGGGAAGACAAGTGTATTATATAAGGTGGTCAATGAATCAAGGGGCAGAAAAGGGTTTAACTTTTCTGATGATAGTATTATTTAGAAATTATTTTATTAACATTGAATTGTTGATTTCCAAGAACATGTCATCATCAATAAAACACTAAATTTAGTTGTGTTCACTTGTTCAAGTGGTTTATTGTCATAATAATTTAATATCATTGGTGCAAAGGGTTTGTTATTTTGATTACCATAAAATTAGTTTTTTTAATGTTTGAGAAATTTATTTATTTTAAACCAATTAATTATGGGTAACTCTTTATTAGAAAGGTTGATTCAAGGAATTTAGGTTCTTGTTAGACTACAAAAATATTAGTGTCAGCGCAACATATACATTTAAGTTAGAGAGCACTGAGGAGGGCATTAATATAAAGTAGAAGAAAGAGGTCCTAGAATTGAGCCTTGAGGAGCCGCAACGATCGAAGAATTGACGAGTTGTGTTGGTTTATAAAACAAATTGTTTTCGGTTCAATGTAATTTTCAATCCACATAGGTGGAGTAACTCTATATACCCATATTTTTGTAATTGATTATAAAATTTTGTGGATCACGAGTATCGAAGGCTGTGCTGGAATCTAACGATCCGGCAGTTGCAAGGTTTTTTTGGTCGAGGCAGTAGAATTTATCATAGAGTTTAGTGATTGCCATGAAGGGTGGAGTTGTTAGGTCCAAAGCCCAACTGGGCAGGAGTGGAGGATTTTATGTTTATCAATAAATAGCCGATGATTCGTTAGAAATATAATTTTTCCAAGATTCTTGAATAGGCGGGCAGATGGAGATGGCCGGTATTGTTAAACGAATGCTTATCACCAGTTTAAAGATCGGAATAACTTTTAATTTAGATGGACAATACCGTGGATATCGAAAGATTGAATATGTACACAATGGGCTCAATAATGTTTGGTAAGAGATCTGTTTTTAAAACTATGTTTGAGCTATATACCATCGGCAACCACAGCATACTATTCCTTTTTTAGGTTATATCCACCATTCTTCCTTAGTTTGTGCTCAGAAAATAGCCTATGGAGATGAATGACTGCTTGGGTAGGATTAATTTTACAGGAGGGAGTATTTTAGCCGCCAGTGATGGACCTATGCTGGTAAAAAAGTCATTGAATTGTTGGCATTTCGACGGATCTTTTGATTTCCAAGAGCACTTATAGTCGATAAAGTCTGAGGGGTGGTTTGTTGGTTTTTAATTTCTACCGAGAATATTATTTAGGGTTTTGCCAATGTTTTTCATGTTTGCCTATAATCATCAAGCTCTGCTGTGATATGATTACTTTTAGCACTGCGAAGAGATCATTTAGAGTAATGCGATATTGTGTGTATTTTAGTTTATTTTATCACACTGGGTTTGGAGCGGTATTTTCTAATAATTATCTTTAGTGTTAATTGATTTAAAATTAGCCCAATGGTATCCAGGGTTTCCTAGGTGTTTTTACTTTATAAAATTAGTGGTTTAAAAGGACAGTGGAATATTAAATACTTTGCATAAGTGTGTATTGACAATATTAAAACCGTTCGGGATTATCCATCATCGTACACATCCGCCACGTTGTGGATGACATCCATTTTTTAAACCCCCTGATGTTGTTTGGTTTAAGTTTGGGCGTAATTTTATTTAGGAAAATATGTTTTTACAAGCTAACTGGCTTTATTATTTGAAAAGTGATGGAAACAAACAGGGAAATGGTCTGAAATATCGGTGACTAAGACGCCCGAAGTAAAATTGGCTAATATCTGTGTTATGATTTTATCAATGATCGTGGCATAGTTTTCCGTAATTCGGGTAGGCCTATCAATGGTAGGAAAAAACCCATTGAAAAAAATAAGATGAATGAGTCGTTGACTTTAAGGATCAGAGTCCCAATCCAGAAAGATCAATGGTATAATCGCCCATAATATCGACAATTTTTGGTTTATTGTTTACCTGTAATTAAAAACCGTGAAAGCTCGTGATCCAACTCATCAAGTTGACTGAATCTGGGGGCGATAGATGATACCAACGATTGGTTTTTATTATTGCGCTGGATTGGTGTGTCGTCATTTATGCGATAAATATGAGGTCGAAATCAGCAATTAATGTTAAGGTCGGTCTTTTCTCATAAACAATATTGGGGTGAATGAAAAGGGAGGCCCGCCCCCTCTTCGTTCTTGCCGAATGGAATTTATAACGAATTAACCATCGATGTACAACTATTTGAATCATAATCATAATTAAACCAAGTTTCGATACAACCAAAATATTAAAGTTAGATTAATGGTAGAGAATATTAGTGACATCCGTGGAGTTCTTACTAACTGCGACATTTATGATGAAATAATACAACTGGGTATCCGTAGATTTAAGCAAATCGTTAATACGTCGCTATGTAATAACTACAGTTGGGACTTTGGCTATGGTCCACATGTTCGTCATTATCAGATGTCGAGGAGTTATGATTGGGAGGATCTATCGATTGAAATGGGTCAAATTTTTTTTTTTTGGGTACATTCAAAATACCATCAGGTAACTTGGACATGGTGCAAGAACAAAATGGGGACAAAAAAGTTACAATTATCAAATACACTACAAAAAAATAAATATTACAGAAACAACAAATATTAATTTAGATACAAATTATATTAATTTTAATACAAATTTACAATGCGAGAGATTGGGTAGGCTCACGAAATCAGATTCAAAGATGTTGTTATCTTGACGTATTAAATGGTGTGGATGACGTTTGGGAAGAAGAAACTATAATAATGTATTGACCATAATAACTAAAGTAAGCTGGTATAGCATAAGCCAGAATATTAATTCATTGCAGGAAACCCATACAGCAACAAACCAGCAGTGTGTATGAAAAAGGCGAGCATAAGTTGGAAGGTGACCACAAAGATTTGGTCACAGAGAGTGAGAAGGAGCAATTAGTTAGCTGCATGAAAAAGGTTGGAGGGAGAAATTTAATAATAGTACATGGACATATACTAGAATCACTTAGGGGAAAATTAAAATGATTACTACTGGACCAATTAAAAAACGTAATCGCAGTCACAGAATGCCTATGTCATCTGCCTCACTGTTGTGATAGGGAAAAAGTCACAGAGGTCCCACGACATTGAGGTCCACCAACATAGGACACCTATTAATTGTTTAAAACAAATTGTGCACATTTTAGTTCACGCACGGCCATGGTTATCATGGTAGGTGAATATCTGCTGACGGCCAGGCACTTGGTCCACCCTGCCAAGAAGGGCTTGCGAACAGTTCAAATACTCTCGGACCAGAGGGTAATGGCTGTTAGAGTTAAAATAGACAATTAAAATCTACCCAACTTCTCAATTCTAAATTACATATTTAAAAAATCAGCAATGATTGATGGAAATACCCAGACAACAAACTAACACCCAAAATTGAGCTAAATTAGCCTTAATTGTTCAGATACTGCATTTAGACGTTCCGAGAACCATAAAATTCGGTTTTGGGAACGCATGCAACGCTCTTTTAATAAGTCCGTCACAAGTGAACTTTATTCAGTTTATCATTATGAATGTGTAATTGTGTTTTGGACATTCCAAATTTTAAACCAATCATTGGATTAAAATTATAATTACCATCTGAGGTATCATAGAAATTCTAAGCTCGTTTGTGCACAAGCTCATTTGTTTGTGTTTAAAGGTATTTCTGACCTTGCCCGTCCGCGAGACATCGTAGCAGACAATTGAGGGCTCGTCATCGGGAATTGAAGTGAGCTAAATGTGACCTTATTGGTTCATAAATTCACACAAAGTGTATTGTTAAACAATTGTTGCACATCTTTAGACATACCAAGGTTGTGTGTTTTACAGGTCCACTTTGTATTTTGTCGTATGGCCAGTCACAATGAGGCTTAAACCACAAGTGTTCTTTGGGTACCCCATACTTGATTAGTAAAGGGTATTTCTGACTTTGAAGACCACGAGACAATGCCTTAGACTATCATTCGAGAGCACATAGAAAGACATTTATATTTTTGTGAAAAGGCCGCGTTGATCCTTAACGCGGCTTGTGGGCTTAAATATGTAGTTATTTGTCCAATAATACACACCAGCCCAATTTTGTGCAGGGTTTTTGGATGGTAAAAACCCTCGGTTTTATAACTTAACTCAGAGTTTCCCATCAAAACCAGATGTTTTTGTTTAGTTTTATTTTTATCTTTACCTAAACCCTCGGTTTTCATCTCCAAACATTCTTCCGATAAATGTACCATAGTTTAAGTGGAATTCATTCCCTTCAAGAACAAATCACAAAAAATCGGTTTTGGCTTCTGTGACGTAAAACCCAGGATTTCGTAATAATGTACACTATTAAAAAGTTGGGGTTGGTTTACATAATACTCTTACGTTTTAAAAAATGTATATTTTGGCCAGTATCGGATCTATTGTAATAAACTTTCGTTCAAGGTCAACCTGGGGTAAAAATTTTGTCCATTTTGGTCGCAAACTGTTTTTTTTTTTAAATTTTATTATATGAAATGAGGACCTTAATATGCATGAATTCTACAAGAATCTATGACAAGCGAAACTCAATTCAATGCACGCGAGATCAAGTTAAATGAAAACAACCCGAGAAATTAACTTAGTAAATATTAGAGAAGCTCGGAGAACTGGCGATCACAAACTAAATAAAGACGAAAAATACACGGACTTTCTAACCGGAACCTCTCGCTTTCTTTGCGTAGAAATACCACTGTGTGCGAGAGGACTGTGTTAATGTGGATACCAGTGACGAGCGCTAATGTATTTCAGTCTTTATTCAGAGGTTCAATCGGCGGTAATTATATTTTATATTATAGAATGGGGTGACCTTACTATTTTTTAATTTGTTCATTTGGTCACACTAGATATTGATCGTATATAGAGTCTTTGTATCTCAGAATTAGAGTTAGAAGTTCAGTGATCTCCCCATAGCCCCCCAGTCCATTTGTTGCATCTAATTAGGCAACAAAATAGATAATATATTCACGCAGTATTTTTGCGGGCTCTTAGTAGCACCACAATTTGACCTAATTTTTTTTTTATAACAAACGGGTAAATGTTGTGCCTTTAAACCTTTTTTCCTCATAACATTAACTACTACGCCAGAATACGCCAGATTTTAATCCTTGAAAGGTGATGAACATGCTAGTATACTTAGTCGGCACATTTCAACCCGTTCAATATTTTGACCCTGTGTAACCTTGCCCACCATAACATATCTCTACTACTTGAATTTGGTAAACTTCGATTGACTCTATTTTTGTACCGACTGTGAGCGCGGGCTGGTGTATTCTAAGGGGGATTCGCTATATACTCAGTAAACGTAATAAGGTTGTATTTGTGCCACATGGAAATGTATATCTCAATTAATCTGACAAATTATGGCCTATAGTTTACTGGTGCCTGTACATAGGTTACATGACGACACGACGTGCAAAGTGCTCTAGAATATCATGATTTTTAACCACCAAGGACTTCGAAGAAAAAGGTAAAGTATGAAAAGATTTCCGTGTAATTTGTGTTATTTTTAAATCCAAGAATACCAAAGTTAGGTAAATCTTGCTTCGTCTTTTGATGTTTGACAGAGTGTTCTTTACAGAATCAAGTCAAATAATCTGGCGATTTCGAGTGTCTTAACAAGTCATTTTTAACGCAACCTGGTGAGCACCTGTACTTTCTGTGAAAACCATTTTGTTTATACCTGCATCCAAAAGTATTACTACCTCAATGTCAACTGAGTAAAATTTAATGTTGCTCAACAGTTGGGCAAAACAGTTGTGCTCAACATCAGTTGATCAAAATATGTTACCAACGTTGAGTCAGGAATCTACCAAATACCGTATAAAATATTACTCCTTTTGGTTGGAGTAAAGTTTGTTATCACCATGTGAGTAAAAAGGTCACAGCTCACCTGTTGAGTAAAGCGGAGTAAAATATTACTCAACAAATGTGTTGAGGTCAAATATTGAAATCCTTCTTTTAACTGTTACTTATCGTAATGTTTACACAAGGAAGAGTAAACTGCTACTTGTCAACCTTGGTGTTGAGTCAAGTTCACTCACCAAAAGAGCTGTGACTTTATAACTACCATAAGGCGAAAAACACATCAAAGCGCCTAATCGGTTTGTGGTTATATCATGGCTGTATTGCTGTTTGATTCGTTTTGGTGAGTTGCTATATTGAAGGAGTCTTGGCCGCCATCGTCCTTAGCCCATGCCAATGAGGTATAGCGCCACGCATGCAGAAGTTATTTCCCTAATCCTCGTCCCATATGACATGTTTTCAGCCCTTAATTGCCTCTTTATCAAAAACAAGTCGCAGGTTGAAACCTTATTCATAATTATTGGTCACATACCATCGTTATTGTTTTATATCGCGCAGTACAAACGGTCACAAATTATTGTATCTTGAACAACAATCTCAACGATTCATTCAGATTCATATTGATATTTCATTCAAGATTCAGATTTTATTTTCCATTCTCAACACAATGCATAACATCATATATGATTATATGAAAAAGACGAATTCAATTGCAGGATGAGACCAATAAGAAGCAAGGCGTGTGAATTGAGCCCCCCTATCAATTACGTTATTGTGTCTAAGTTAATGGTCATGATGACGAAAAATTTCTAATTACCTAATAAAGTAAGGGAAAAAAACCTATTGGGCTAATCAAACATTTAACAAACGAGACAAATTGAACATCAACGTAACAAACAAATACGAAAGGTTTCGAGAGGGAACCAGACCATACAAACAAAACTTTGACAGCTGTATAGTCTTAAGGAGAAACTGAACTGTATTGATCGATGATTTGAGTTTTTTCAGGCTTTTTTTGGACAGGAACAAGAGCGGAACAATTTTTAAGTTTATGATGTAGGGAATTCCAAAGCAATGCACCCTGGTTTTTTATGTGTTTCGGGCCAGAAGTGGTGTTATTGGGCTAAATATAAAAATCACTTGCGTGGCGTGTGCTATAGTGATGTATTGTTGGTGGATTAACGGTGAAAAAGTTCTGCCTAATAAGTCTGGGGGAAACATTTTATGGTGATATTGGTACATAAATGATGCTATCTGAAGAGTATATATGTCATGTTGGGATTTTGTAAGTGCTTATAGACTTAAAAGAGGGTCGGTGTTGGCAAGCCAAATGGAGTTTGGTATAGGGTTCTGATAATCTTTTTTGTTTGTCATTCGGAAAATTGAATCAAGATTACAGTGTGTTTTAACGTGCCCAAATGATTGCGCAATACCTGAGATAGGGGAGAACAAATGTGATTATATAGTGTGTGGAGAGATTAATGGGTAAGAAGGACGAACTACTTTGCTAATAATTCCCCAATTGTATGTTAAGCCGATAATTTTTGACACATGAATTGTCGTGGAGATTTCCAAGATAAAATCGTTATCTATCAAAGCGTCCTAAAAATTTCGATGGGTGTGAACTTGGTTTACTTCATTATAATCAATTTTTACACTATATTCAAGTTTGTAGTAGGTTGACTGTTGTTTTTTGTTTTTAAAGATCATATAATGGTTTCCTTACTATTAGTGACAGTTTGTTTAATTTGAACCAATTGGAGATTCCAATGGAGTTCCTTTTCGTTTATTTTTGTATTCCAAGCCATTTTGGGGTCTTCATGCGAAAAAGAATATTGGGATATCGGCCAAAAATTATGACTAAGATTTTTGGAGCAAAGGGGGAGATCATTAATATATAGAGAAACAAAAGTGGACCGAAGTACAGATCCTTGAAGTACTCCACAAGTATGTCAGTCAAAAGGTATATGAGTTTGATTATAATATTACACACTGTTTTCTGTTTGAAGATTAGTCCGCGATCTCAATTGTTTTTCTAGACTCGACTACCATATTTATGAGGTTTCTGAAGTAGTATTTTATGATTTACTGGTATCGAATGCTTTACTAAGATCAGGAATATAACCTACATTGGAGAGTTTGTTATCGAATTTTCAGTGATCTATAGTCAGGTAATTGATGGCCATATATGTGGATCTTCTTTTGTGGCGGAAAACCAAACTGATGGTGGGCCTTTAAATATTGAAAGTCCGAAACAAAATTTAGATAGATTCGATTGTACATGATCTTTTCGAGGATTTTGGATATGGATGGTAAAATTGATATAGGCCCTATATTTCCGAGCTGTGCTTGTCATCCTTTATGAATGGTTATGACCTACTATTTTAGATGCGACGGACAATAACCAGTTGAAAGCGAGCCATTGAATTTTGCAGGATATCATGCTTTTCTGGAATTTATTGTATTTTAAGGAGGTTAGTGCTAATCTCATCGCTCCGTGCTATAACTATGTTTAAGGTCTCTCGTGATTTTATTTATTTCCTCACTTGAAGTGGAAAAAGAAACTGGTTTTATTGGTGGGTGGAAAATTTCAGAAGGCTGCACAAGTATCATCAGGAGCAGGTATTTTAGCAGCTAGCGATGTGCCAATATTTGTGAAGAATTCATTAACCTATTACAATATCATTAGGTATCCGTAATCTTATTTCCGTGTTTATGTTGAGGAAATCCTGTAATTTTTTGTCGTTTTGTTCCTACCAGAAGGTTATGCAAAACTTGCCAGTTTTTTTTCATGTGTTTTTATTGGGTATTAATTTCAATGAATATCTGATTTTGTTTGAGACTCTTAGGAGTAAATTGAGGTTGATTTCTAAATTTAGTGATTTTAGTTTACTTTCAGTTGTCGGTTGGCAATGAGCCGTGTAAGTTTTATCTTTAGTTCTAATTGAGGTTGGATGATTCCACTCGTTACCCAGGGTTTTTTGGTATGTTACGTTTTAGAATATTTTTAAATTTCTTTCATTGGGCACTGAATGTTGTCCATACTCAAATTTTAGTGTTAATTATTATACGCTATCTCCGGGGTCTTTTCCTGCCGACAAATCCCAATTCAACATGTGATAGGCCATTTTTTAATCCGTGGATATTGGCGGGATTTAGTTGACGTTTTTTATTTACTGATGACGAAGAATCGGAACGGCAAAGATTGCAATTTTGTGATAGTAAATGTGGGGAAATGATCTGAAATATCAGCATTTTACAAATCAATTCCAAATTTAAATATATTTTTGTTACAATCATTGGTTAAATGTTGTCCAAGTAATGACATGGGGGGGGGGGGGGGGGGCGCTACGTTTGTTGTGAATACCTTAAAACCTCGATCATAGCCACCGTGGACGCGGATTAATTCTCAACAGAAAAAACTGCTGAAATTATAATCGCCCTCTTGAAATATCATAGCCCATTTCACTTGTTCAAATACCCGAATTTGAAAGGACAACACAAAATGTTTTGGTCCTATAGGGCGCTTTTACGGAGGTCAAGATTAACTAGCAGACTTGTCCAGACATCACAGCAGCAGATATTACAAAATAAGCACCTTCCGAAATCATCTGAATTTTCAGTGAAGCAGTGCATTTTATTTACTCTTCACATCCGGATGTATCTGGCGAACCAACAAAGCCCATTCAACATAATGTACCTTCCGTTAAATGGTCCGATAAACCTGACGTAGTGGAGCTCGAAAGTGATCGCATAGTGAAATGAGTACATAAAACGAATTATCCCATTGTTTGAAATCAGTAAAAACCTGTGAGATATGTATTTGATTTAACGTAATTTATCCACATTACGTAAAGGACTGGTTACTGCCTCTTGACTTCGTCTACAATTTTAACCCCTGGTGACCTGTACAGAAGATTTGTAAAAAAACGACTATTCCCATTCCTCCCTTTAGCAAAGATCGCTTTACGCCTTTGTCGATTGGTACACGTCTCTAGTGATCATTTCTACCAAATACAAATTCACTGTCCATCGGAGACTAAAACCTCAATAGTCTCAGTGGCCAATATTGCAATTTACAAGCACGTTTTTCGGATAAATAAAAAATTAAAATGTTTCATTGCATTATTCTCATATTTTTCGGGAGAATGCGGGAGTTTTAGCATACAAATGTGAAAGATAATCGTTGGTCTTAAAGTTTTGAATTCTCTTCTTTTAATTGGCGAATTTGCGCCATTGATAAATGATCAAGATATTTACACGAAGAAATTCAGAAGTGTTATTTGGTTTTGCTCTTGAAGCAAATTACTAAACCATCAAGACACCCAAAGTAATATCGTGGCATAGCTCGCCAAAACTGATCCTGGGCGACAATGGGCGAGGTCATAATCTAATCGTATTAAACAGCAATTTAACACGACTGAAATAGATCATGCTTTTCTTTGAAGACATGTTTGATGTTAGAAACCCAAAGTTTTTTTTGTTTGTTGAAGATTACCACCTCATCTATTCCCACTGTATTGAATATAACCAACGCGGTACAATAATTATCTATTGATTTTCATCTCCATCTCTTCTACCTCCATGTTCCAACTCCCGAGCTAGAGTAATCACCAATTACATGTTTTTGACGTGCATATTTCCACGTCCCTGGATCAATAAGGTTATCTTCAACAGATGCGAAAAGCGTACATTTGGATAGAAATCGCCAAATCTTAAAGGTCATGGCCCGATTTAATTCCAGTGTGAGTCAATACAAACCCTACCATCAGGAAAGATTTTTTTTCAAGGTTAGACGGTATTTTTGCTTGAATGTTTTGCTTTGGTTGTTTACAGGCGATAAACATGCTACAGAGCTTTTTATTTGGTGGCTTTTCAGACTTTGTTGTTTCAAAACTATGCCAATGTGGCGGAGAGACCGTAAATCTTTTGCGATTTTAGCCATTTATACAATGTGATCGAGAGACGACACCTGACGTTAGCAATAACACATTAAAGCAAGACAATTCCACACATGCAATTTCAGATGGTTTCGATTTCTTCTACACAAACATATCAGTTGAATAAACGTCTATTGTGTAACATAATTATAAGTAAAATCTCTTCAACCAATTTAATTACCCTTGTTCAATCAAAAGAGTCAGTTAATGAAATCACTCCATATAAAATGTCCTCAGTGCATGAACATAATGAAACTAATCGATCGTTTGTTTTACATCTCTAAGATAATTACTTTGCACATCAGTATACTCAAAATCCATAAAGTCTAGAAAACTAAAGCTGAAGTGTTCTGTAAATAAATTGGAATTCAAACTTAAAAATCATTATGCACTCTTTTTTCAAGCTGAATACAAAACCTTTTATTGTTTCACTTTGTCTCCCATGTTTCGTTGTAGTTAACCATGAAACCTTGCTGGTCCAAATAGTAAACAGTGTCTTACACCAGCTATCTTTTTTGGGGACCCTTGCTTATGTGGGATATTTACAATTTTTTTCACTCAGCATTTTCTTTTGTAATCTCCGATATAATTTTATAATCCTGCAATTATTCCCCCACCTTCTATTGTTTGACAGATAAATGTTCGTACTCAACCACTACTGAAGACCATGGCAACTCTATGTATTAACGATGCCATCTTTGTTTGATCAAAATCGGCAACATGATTTTTAAGTCTCTCTAAATAGGCAGAACTTCTTCATCCAAAGTCCAATTACACCAAATAATGGTTTTCTGAAAGCCTGTTTTCATCCTCTTTATACGACACCAAATTCGAGCAAATTAGTTCTAAACTATTTTAATTATTTTTTTATTCTGACTGTAGGGTTTTTTATTGACTCCACCCCCCCCCACACTGTATATAAAGTGTTCATCTTGATTGAATAGTCTCACCCAATACCCCATCTACAAAGTTGCACGCCCAAATTTCATCCGTTTGGATAGAAGCGCAAGCGATTTTTTTAGGATACCAACCCCAGTATCCCATTTACACTTATGTGTTTTTATTACGCCGATTTTATAAGTTGATTCTCACTTCTCACTCAAAAAATATTACGACTAATTAAATCAAAGAAAGGTTCAACGGGGGCTCGACCCCAAACTTTCTATCTGCAGTTTTATCTAATACCAATTCTATACAGACGGATGTGGAGACAATCGTTGTTTGCGATACTTGAATCAATAGGTTTTACGGAATAAATCTCATATACACAACCGTTACTACAACTATATGATAACAATCGATCGACCATGAACGTTGCCCTGAGACGACGAAAGTTTGTTTCACAAACAACTAGAGCCGATACCTCGTGAAAGAAGAAATTGTGTTATTCGAGCCGCTTTATTGACCCGTTAAATGATTTATTTTTTTTAAGTATTGCAAAAACTACTGCTCCGACTTGATTTGCGTGGCGTTTGTGTATACGGTTCGTCTTATAATCTAGAGATCGTGGGTTCGATCCCACTTCCTGACACACATGTTTGTATATTGTTTTAGACTAAGATATTGAGACGGCTGGAACTGCGATTTGCTCTGTCAAATATTGGTCAGAGCAGCACAGCTGAAAAGATACCTTTAAAACTCCATAGACTATTGGTGGACCAAAATGGTGGTACATTTTTTTTTATCATAATTTCCAACAATATCCCTTAGCCCTAAGAATTCACAGGGTAAATGAAAAAAAGTAGCTTTCTCAGATGACCTACCAAATATTTTGACACTTCCGTGATTCTGTAGTTCTGGGGATAGGCTATTAGCGATCGGCCATGGACCTTTCAAAAAAGCGTGATTTGTGGTGTTTAATAATTAAACATGCAGTCGGTCGGAGATTTTTTTTTCTTTTTTAAAATGTCCTTGCGGTCGGCATTTTTTGAAGGGTCGTCGGTCTGTCGGTCGTGATCAGCTATTTGGAGCCAAATCACAACATTTTGAATTTAGTCCCAAAATTGGATAAAAATCCTCAATTGTTCCCCCTCAAATAAGTCACATTGTCCCAAAAACAATCCATTCATCCAAAACAATCCATTTCTTCAACAATGTAAGGTAATTTTCAATAGCGTCCATGCCTACAGGCAGATAATCTTGCAAGAGACCATTTGCATATCGTTGATTACCTTGCTTGTCTCTCGCAAGAATTGCCTAATCTGGGAAATATAATTTCAAACCTCGCTAGACTACAACATGACAATTAAAACAGAAATGGATCAAACATCCTCATATATGAACATTCTAACTTCTACCATACCACCACATCAATTGACATTCAGTTAAGGCCTATAGATGCAGCACATCACTGGCGTTCTCTATCTAACCCATTAGCTCAGTTGATAAAACAGCGGCTATGAACCGAAGGTCCCAGGTTCAAATCCTAAACGGGCAGTGAATTTTTTCACTGACTGCCAATTTATGATATTGTGCGGTATATAGAATTTCAAGATGTTCTCCATGTAGGTAATTACCCACACGTTGAACTTCTTTCT
>JAMKCH010025477.1:0-19323 GCA_023653785.1 Ophioderma brevispina | reverse complement strand
GCCTGCTGCCTGGAGCTTGAGGGAGGCTTGACGCGATAAGAATTTCCTCCACCTATAAGAATCAAGGTGAAACAACTGAAAAGCGCCTCCACACATGATTTCAGCACTTAAGTTCTCTACTTGCGCAATCAGTTCACAGAATAACACTTTGCATGACCTTTCTTCAGCACAAGATACAGAAACTCTTCCCATCCAGACTGGACCTTTCACGATAGAGGAGCTTCAGATCTGCCTGAAGAACTGAACACACCAAGACACCTGGGCCCGACAACATTCCGGCCTTAGTCGGGAAGAATCCATTGTTCCATGATCAACTGTGAAATTCTGTAACAAAACAAAACCTACATGGAAACAAACCAGCTGCCTTTTCAACATCATTCCTCTACCAAAGAAAGGCGAGCCTCCAACAACCCCAAAAACTCCAAGAGGAATCACCTGTCACACTGGCCCCTCAATATCTACAACTCCATGCTGCTCACAGAATCACTCCTCACATAGATTACATTCTCAGACGGAACCAGAACGGTTTTCGCAAAGCATATCAAACTACCTACCTCAGATACTTGCCCTCAGAAGGATACTCGCAGAGTTGATAAATTCCAAGAGAAAGCTTCAATTGTGTTTGTAGATTTTTTTCACGGCTTTTGACAGTGTACACAGGGATGTAATGCTGCATTTCTCGCCACTCCGTGTCCCAGATGGAGACTTTCAAGGCAATTGCCATCATTAGATAACCAATATAGCTTTGTGCAGACCATAGATGGGCCCACAAGAGTTTCTAACAATACTGGAATCCTCCAGGAGATACTCTTGTTCCCTATCTCATTTGTGTCGTGGTTTTGATTACATCCCGCCATGAGCTCCCATCAAACCCAAGCGTTCTAGACATTACCAAAGTCAGCATCTCACAGCCTTGACTACGCAGATGATCTAGTCTCAACAGCTGATCTGATATCTGGTGCACAAGATCTACTAACGTCATTTGAGAATGCTGCAAAGTCGGCCTACATCTTAGTGCCAAGAAGACTGAATAAATATGACTGTCAAGAGTAAATGATCATCAACCTATCTGCACAACAGTTGGTAGCCAACTCAAATATGTCAATGACCTCAAGTATTTGATGTCCCGTGTTTGCCGACAAAGCAAGAAATACCTTCCTGTCCCCCATGCAAAGGAGCCAGCTTGAATGCTGCAAAACTACACCACTATGGCGATCTGGTAATCTCCAATTCAACAGCTGAATCTTTAGAGCTGTGTAGAGAGTATCCTTTTTTATGGATCTGAGACCTGGACCTTAAAGAATACTACAGATAGACTGGGTGGCAAACCTACACCAAGCTTTCTTATGCGAGTAACAAAACATATCCGGATCCTATCCTCCTGGCGTGAGCACAAGACAAAGCACAGATTTATGGAGATGTCCCTCCATATTTCATCATCTTCGGTTGCCCAATGGGCCGTGCACGATTTGCGCGTTACTGTCATCGTGCGATTGATCCAGTAGTCTCAGAGTCCATGTTGGAGTTTACATGCCAAACAGGGTCGTCGCCCCTTTATAAACTACATGATGTGATGCTCGAGACATCCAGCAGGATTCAACCGACATCCCCAACTTAATGACAAACAGGGACTTTGGCGCTACAATGGTGAACAGCATTTCGGCTACGGCCGTTAGATAGATTATCAACATTTATTGGGTATGCCAATCATAAAGTTTGCAGGCCATTTTCATGAAATGAATGCCATCTTTTCTTTTCTGCATATCAGACCAAGGGAAATACGCTATGGTACATTGACTCAAGCAATAAAAGCCATTGTGAATACACTACTCGGTTTGCAGTTGCAATAATCAGTTCAGATTCCTTTTATATTGGAATTTGCAGAGCCAACTGTTACTGTCCATGATTGTTGAAAATTCAGATGTATCACACAATCATCCACCAAAAGCCCCGAATTGGATTGAACTGACTTGCTTCACCGAATAAATAAACTCCTAGACTCTAATGTTGAGTTCAAAACTTTACCATTTAGATTTCATCACTTATTCCAAAAAGAACGAAGGTGAACCAAGTCATGAATATTTGCTTGGTAAGCTGTGACCTACATCTTTGTGCACAACCAAATTTTGTAACTTATTGGTGGGCCTATTTCTATTCTATTCATGTTTAGAAGAACAAAAGGGGATCCAGTGCCTATGCTATAACACGCGGAAATTGAATCTAATGGCGTTACGCGCAAGTTACTTTGTTTTGGTTCTGCCAACGATATTAGGTCACAGCTGCCCAACAACTTTTCTAATGGGCTGTTGTTCATCTTTTTTAACTTTTCGAATATGCTGAAATATCTTATCAAGGTTAATGGAACGACTGTAGGAGCCCAGTTTATTTTATTCATTAAGATGACAGGTATCGTGTGCGTTGCAAACCATTTAAAAGACTCAATTTAATCGGGGTGGTGATAGCACCTAAATGATTTTTGCTGCATGGGTCTAACAATGGCTCTCTACTTTCAATAAAAATGGAATGTGAAGTGCTTTGGTCGCTGCATTTTTCTGTTATCAACAGTGCTATTTTTGCTTGATTCATGCAGCGGATGTACATCACATCCCGTCCAACGGTCACTGATATTTAGGAAAGGAATTCGGATGTCATTTTATTCATTTTCAAACAATGTGCAACTTTTGGCCTTGACAATACCACATAGTACTTGAAATGTATAATCTTAATAAAGGGTGCATTTCGTGATTCCCACCGTCTGTTTATTCATGGTTCATAGATATCCTTAGAAAGTTTAATTCACAAAATTTGAGTTGATCCGAGCTTGCGGTTTGTGTTATGACAATGCTGTTTCCCACGTCCATAGGCCACAGTGCTGGAATTTGTCCGTTTACGGACCAGAAACTACAAAATTGCAAATTTAACTTACAGATACGACTGAAATTGCACGTAAGATTTGGTACCATGGATTCACTTATGCCAACGGTTCCGATGATAATAAAAATCTAAACGTTTTTTTAGGTAAATTGGGTGAAGATGTTGTGGATCACGAAAATGGGCCACTTTCTGTGCAGAAAATCAGTTACTTCGCTGATGTGCGTAATCAAAGTCCTTACCCACAGCTTACCAAAATGTCAGTTTTTCTCCTCGTTGATCCCATGGCCCTACAAGTGAATATAGTGCAAATGACTTATTCCGTCCGCAACTATAGCTGCAACCCGTTAACAACGCTATATTAGACATTTTGTTTATCTGATGGCCCGTGGCCACTTATTGTAGTCAAATGGGACCGTAGATGAAGCAACTGTATGTTATAAATTCAGGACACTTTCGATCGATTTCTCCACAGCATTATGTAGTTTACACTGTATTGAAACCTACTTGGCGGATGGTTCAAAAATACTTTTTTCTGAAAAAAAAAATCCAAACAAAAATTGTAAAGTTACCCTTATTCCATTGAGTAAGAATGCTACAAAACATAGACCCCACAATCCCTGGATGGACACAATTGTAGACCACATATTTCATGAGGTATCATATTCTGTGTTGAGAAAACTAAATGCAAAATGGCCGCAGTATGGTGTTTATCAAATGGGCAAAAAGCTTGAGGCTGAAAAAAACAATGAAGTGGGACAACTATAAAATCATTGCTGCGCGGCTGATCATTGCGATTGTAGGAATGGCAAAATATGGGTGGAATGCTTGTAACTTAAGACAAAACAACCACGAGCACAAATTACCGCCGACAAACCTTAACAAGTATTAGCACCAGTATGTCCTGATATTATGGAGTCCTTTTAATGGGGGAAATATCGCAAGTGGACCGACTACATATAGAATCAAGTACTCATTATGTGTTTTCAATGTTGAATACATTTATTTACCTACCAATTTTGTTTAAAAAAAACACACCTTCTTCAAACTCAATCCAGTCCTGAATTAGCGTAAAATGTCCTAGATAATGAACCTGTGCACTGAATTAGTTAGGTAGCCTAACATTACCTGAAAACACGAACCTACTATAATTTTATTAATATCATCATTACAAACTACGAAATCTTGTATAGTTGCACGCAGATAAGGCATAAATAGTTTTACAGGAGAATTAACATGCGTCATTGAATCTGACAATGGGTCCAATCAAATCAGAGGGCACTATACTATATGCAAGCGGCAAGTTTGAATTTTCTACCTACAGATCCCTATGATTTGTTTGGGACCCTGGTTGGGACACCACTGCTGGGGCTACAAATTTTATTAATGTGGCACTTTTATAGTGGAATTTGGCAAATGGTGAAATAAACGAATATTACTCGATGTATGAAGTCCCAGTTTACAAAATTAGGTTATACAAAAAATAGCTACGTTAGCTTTCAAATGAACCGGGTTAATCGGAACATATTGGTTTAAACTAAAACGTATACAATATTGATTTAATTCACAAAGATAATATATTTCAAAATACCAAAGTGAATAAAGGTGAACACAGTTGTTTGATTACAAATCAACACATCTTTCATCCCCGGCAAAAAAAAAAAATCCTGAGAGTGTTTCTTAAAGTAAAGTCCAATCCTTTGAAACAGTCTCTAAGGAGTTTAAGATAGAGTCATGGAAAGACTGACTTGCTATCACCCAAGTAATATCTATTGGTATTGAACCTGGTGAGCATCTTCCCTCCTGGAGCTGACTCCTCATATGCTGAATGGTGATGTCTCAACAGATTGAGAACCAGAATCGGCCGATCTAAGGTTTCCTTGTAGAAGTGAGGCTATCTGGAAGCAGAACAGGACACTACCTGTGGTTGTGGAACAGCACCATAGACAATGGAACATCTCTTGGTCTGCCCTCTGCTGGAGCAACAATGCATAGACCACTGACCTCTACACATGGATAGCGGGCTGCCACACAGATGAATGGTCGCCGAGTGTCACAACAGGAAGTTGCTTTTCTACCTTGGTAATATGGCGGGAAACAATGCATACACCTGCTGGTGCACATATTCCACACAGATGTTCTATTGTTATACAAAATTCCTTTAACTTTGACAAGGTGTATGCATTGTTTCCCGCCATATTATCAAGGTAGAAAAGCAACTTTCTGTTATGACACTCGGCGACTCAGACCCACTATCCATGTGTAGGGGTCAATGGCACAGACAAGGACCTTGCGGAATTTGGTGAAGCAGCCAGACATTATACCCATCTCTGGCTAGATCATATTTGAGAACCTGTGTTTGGATACCCTAAGAAGATCCCCGCAAAGAGGCCAAGCAAAAGAATGTACATGTGGTTATGATTAGTTGAATATATCGTGGTTTATTTCAACAACAATTTCAATGTAAACACATTTGTAAGGTAATACGAAAACCTGAATTACACAGGTGATATGGATGACAAAATGGCCAATGGCTCAACTCACCTGTTGAAAAGGTTGTTGTTACAGTAAAGTGACCTTTCATCTTTTGTTACCATAAGCTATAACATAACTTATTGCATGCAACAAATATTGTTTTACTTTTGTCAGAGTATCTTATGATTTGTGTACTCTTTAGACTAATATGATGTACACGGCTGAGGCCGTAGAGTAGGCCCCCTAGGCCCGTTTCAAGTATTACATACTCAACGAACACAGGCATCACAGGATGGATGAACCATGATTCGAACCAGACATTTATGGTTCACCCCTCCTCCCCCCATAAAGGAACTATGAAAAAATTTTACATATTGATTTGGTAATCCAGAATATTAAAAAAAATAATGAAAATACATGTATTATTTTCTCTGTTAAAGGCCCAGATGTGCCACATAACCTGCAAGTGGTTGGTTTAGATATTTGTGTATTCAAGAAAAATGGTACATTTTAACTGGCACTAGACTGAGTGTGCATAAAATTTCCGACTTGAGAACAAAAGCCTTTCCCTGCAAATGCCCCAGATTTTGAAGTGTGATATTGTGCACCATGTCCTCTACAGTTTGACCTCAAGCACACCATAATCATCATTGATCTTTGTTTATCTTGAACCATATGTCAGCAGTTTAGTGGACCTTTTAATTCCACATCACAGCAAGTCAATTGCCAGACAAAAATATAACAAATTTCTCAAACATTTCATTTTTATTTTGGTGATTTTTCCCCTACATTAATGGAATTGTACACACTTGTCCCTGATTTATAAGCTAACATAATAAATTTCTACATTTAATTCTCTAACTTCTTCCGTTTAAGGAGATAAGCAGCGATAATGCGAGAAAATTTTTTAAAATGTGGAATTTTATTATATTAACTGATAATCCGGGATAAGTGTATACAACCCTATAAAACTATGTACGAAAAAATCACCATATAGTTCTAAAGAATGAATTATTTGAGAAATTTGTCATACAATCTCCTTCAAATTGACATGCAGCGAGGGCATCTTAAAATGTAAACTATAAAAACTTGATTGTGGTACACACAATGATCACTATTGTGTTTGCGGTCAAACTGTACAGGCCATGGTGCACAATATCACGCTTTGAAGTCCAGGACATTTGCAGAGAAATACTTTTTAATCTCAAGTTAAAATTTTTATATGCACCCATAGAAATTCCAGAAACAGAAAAAAATGTCTTGTTTTGTCTTTAGTACACATACTTCAAACTAACCACTTGCAGGTTATGTCAACGTATCCATATATGCCATGTAACAAAACCCCGGACTGAGTGTCGTCTGCTGTCGCGGTTTGTGAATGGGGCCAAAGGTCACATGAGGTCACCAAGGTTACATGAGGTCAACAACATGTCACCCCACCCTGTCCCCTCCTTTCCACCAAGTACATCATCGTTGTGGATTAGCAAATCACTGCTTATGCTAAGAACAATTTGGCAAAATAACTCAAATTTGAGGCAATCGACAGAATAAGCATACCCCAATTAACTGGTAAAATTTCTATTCCAAGGAGGGTCAGAAAGCATTGCACAATAGTTGTGACATAATAGCATATCAATAGAGTGAATATTTATAATATCAGGAACAGGTGGATCCAGTACCATACCAATCAACAGTGACAATACTTGCCATTACTACTGGGCAGGGGGTGTTTTGAGTCCATCCCACAATGCACTGGTTTTAAAAATTTCATCTCAATAAGGTCATGTGATCCCATAAAACTCATTCTTAATACATAACAACCCTTTGTTTTACACTCATTTTAGCCCACAAAGTGCAAGTACTTGGGTAATTTTTAGCATGATAATGAAATGGCTTGTGGTTCTTAAACTTCTTGACCTCTTAAAGACACTATCAATGATTTGCTATATCAGAAAATAAAAAAAAAATCATCAAAAATCAGCTTTTTGCATGTCTGTAACGAAAATGTGTATCCTAACACACCCTGCAAGTGATAAGACTGAAATCAACCTAATAACGACAAAATCAGATATTTTAGTCATTACTGTCCGAACGGACACTTTCTACATCACGTAACTGAATGGCAATTCATATCTAGCAACACTGCTGTCTTCTTCCTTTTCTGATGTTTCAGTTGCAAAAAATAACTTATGAGAATTCTAGAGACTTATCCTTCATTTAAAAGCTATTTCTGCAAGTTTCAAACATTTTGTTTCTTTCGGGTGAATCACTGATAGTGTCTAATTTCTAAGTACTGATGAGTGTTTATGTACAGTACAGTATAGACACATTGCAATGCATTATGGGATTGGTTTAAAACACCCACTTCTGGGTAAACCTATTTTTTCTACTGACCATGTGATAGTCCAATAATACAATTTTTTTTACCCTATTGTCACATGCATATTCTGGCTATTTTTGGCCATAAAGTGATTTTGATAAATACAGTATAACACAGCATGCAGATTTGTTCAAGAATTGTGAATTTGATGATAAATCTCTGAAATTTGGTGTAGAGTTAGGGCAGGTCCAAAAAAGAACTTATAGGCTGGTATTCTGAAAGGGAGACTAATTTTAGACCTGGGTTTAAACCAGGGTTAGTCCTACAAGAGGGGACCTTTTTTCCTTTCAAAATACTGTGAAAGTTAAATGTAACGGGTGATAAAATTCCTCATGGATGGGCTGTTCCAGCCCATCCATGAGGAATTTTCTCGCCCGTTACAGCACACTTTTAGAGTATGTTGTAAGAAAAGAGGTCCCCTCTTGTAGGACTAACCCTGGTTTAAACCCAGGACTAAAGTTATTCTCCCTTTCAGAATACCAACCATAGAGATTACCCATGTTTCATGGTGAGGAGTCAATAATGCATTACTCTGGGAGGAAAAGTGTTGTAAAGTATTAAATGAAATTGTCTTGTCTGGTCCTAAAGATTCAATGTATGCCTAGTTTAGTTTGTGTTGTGAACGACCTATGGTTTTGGAGTCAAAATGGTGAAAATGGCCAATGAGCCCTATTATTAAAGACACTATCAGTGATTTGAAAAAAATTTGAAATTTGCAGGAATAGCTTCAAAGTGAACGAAAAGTCTGTGAAATTTCATTAAGTTACCGTTTCAGCTGTGTATTGAATTGACAGAAAAGGAAGAAAACGGCAGTGTTCCAAGATACGATTCTCCATTCAATTACGTGTTGTAGTAAGTGTCCGTTCGGACAACAATGACTAAAATCTCCGATCCTGTCCTTATTAGGTTGCTTCTGGTCTTATCATTTGCAGGGTATGTTAGGATACCTGTACTTGTTACATACATGCAAAAATCTGATTTTTGATGATTTTTTCGATTTGCTGATTTAGCAAATCACTGATAGTGTCTTTAAGTCTTTGCTTTATTTTGAAGTAGTTGGGTTATAAACGAGAATCCTATTTGCGAAGTTTAGGGAAGAAGGTTTGAAGATGTTTTTCTATAGTTTGAAGGGTGCTGAATCAGAATTTTGGGTTCAACCTCTGGGAAATGCGGCAAATTTTGTAAGGGGTAAAATTAGTACATTGATAAATCTGAAATCAAGTCAAATTGTGTTTAAATGTGCACCAATGTATTTGTCTCATAAGGATTAAAAAAGTTATAGTTTGTCTAGGTTCCAACCTTTAGTCAAACAGGTACAGCCCTATTAAGGTTCAGGGTCATCCTGGGGGTAAACCCTACCCAGTGCTCCAATGTTGTTTTTACAATGTTTAGCATTTGGTTTTGTATTAGTGGGCAAAATGTAATATGGTCTATAGGGGTCACCAAAACTTGACCTCAAAATTGTATACAGAGCTGTCAGGATTGGTGGAAAAGATATTGTGGGGTCTTTGACCGACTACATTTCTTGTTGTACCGGGGTAAAAAATAATGTTGCTCCCATTTTGGGAAGTAATATCTCTGGTAACTCCCATTTTGATGATTTCGCATGACAGCAAAATCAAAGCATGCTTTTCTATTGGGATGATTACGATAGCAGGCAAGTTCAAAACATAGTTTTTGGTTTTCTTTTTTTTTACTTGTCAATAAACCTTTGAAACATCCTCGGTAGGCATTCTACAATCGATCAAGGGCAAATTGAAATGTTTATCCTGAGAAAATGAGTTGAATGACCAGCAGCCTACCTCATTACCCCAAACTACCATTTACAGTCGAGGTAGTTCAAAGATACAACCCTGTTTTTTTCCCATATGTAACCTTCCATTTCCCCCACCCCCAGTTAAGCACGAGAAATCTGCAATGCCCCAGTATAGCTATTTGTTTTCCTCCTTCGGATGTGCCTTAACTGGATGCCAAATTTCAGAGATTCGTCATCATATTCACAAATATCCAACAACTCATTACCAATCTGCTGTGATTTTAGTAATACTGATCTATAATATGACCTATTTTCATCGTTCCTTTAAGCACAACACCTGAAATGAAACGGTAGCTGGTCGAACTCTCGTTTGGAATTGAGTATAAAGGTCATACATAGTGTCATGCCGCTCTACCGCTTGATGATGCAATTTACGTCACTACGCAAAAATGTCAGAATCGCTAGCGGTGACCCAAGCGGCAAAGCGTCGAGCCAATAAATCGATCTGAATGATGCTCCGGCTGCCGCATTGCCCAAAGCGGCAAATCGCATTGAGTTGAATTGAATTCAACTTTGGAGTGGTGCCGCTCGATGATGTAGTTCGAGCGATAGCGCCGCTTGACTATAATAGCTCAACCGTGCAAGCGGCATACACCAAGCGGATTGCCGCTGAGCGGCAAGCGGCATGACACTATGTAATGACCTTTAGGCTTGCATGAACTTTAATTCTCATTTTTTTACACATTATTTTTTTCAAACTTGTAACATTGTCAGATATTTTGTGTACAGCAATAGGTAAAAATAGCAATGAAACCGATTTTTATTTTTTTCATAGCTTTTTCCCCAAGTCTTTACCATCTTTAGACTTGGACATATTCTGCAAGTTTATTACTATTATGTAAAAAGATGTGTAAAATTGGAGGGTTTTCTTCATTTTTTGGAACAAAAAGATTTTTTTAAAGATAGCTAAGTTAAAGGTCCCACGATATGAGATGATAAATCTACTAAAAATCTTTGTGGGACATTCCATTGCAATAAACAGGGCCAGAAAAAAGAATACACTACCAGTGACATCATTTGTGAAACTAGTGATTATCAGTCAGTACCATGAATAGATTCACACCAGTCACCTGGAATTTTCTATTACTCTGATAAATCAATGGTACCACAAATGATGTCATCACCAACCCAATTTTGAATGTTTTCTGGTCCCTCCTTGTAGACTTGACACAAATCACACCAATTCTATTTGCATGTCATGCGACCTTTAAGGCCTACAAAAGGTTCTACTCAGTGCCATGGGGGATTTATATTGGTTCTCATACTTAATTCAGAAAAAAATTACTATTTGGGAATAAGTTTTGTACATCAATTCTCACCTTGCTTTCCATGAGCAAAAGTGGAAAATGTTTTGCCTAAAATCAACAACTGCTGGGGCCCTCTGTATCTTTAGACCAATTTCCTACAAAGGCAGTCCCAGCAGTATCAACAGAGGAAATCACCTGTATTACCTGATTTTATATAGTTTAGAACAGGGCCGGCGATAGCTGGTATCACATAGCAGTTTGCTACACATTTTCTGCCATTTGCTATACAATTTTAAGATTGTGTAGCAATTTTCCCCCATACATTAGCTCTATCAACATGATCAAAGCAGGAGCTGTTGCAAAAAAATTGCTACACAAATAAAAATCCTTAGCACGAGCCCTGGTTCAGAATCATGATTACCTGGGGCTTCAGGTAATGAGCATGGATGATAAAATGTATATTGTAGTTTTGATCTCTTGGACAAAATTTGATGTGCATTTACACCGGGATTATGCGTAATGATTGTTTGACAACCTTATCTCAGGACATATGAAGGTTCCCAAGGGGCATCTGTGACCCAATTTCTGTAGCGATTGGACTTTTACTTTTTAAATGAGAAACTTTATTCAAAACTTTAACCGAAACTTAACCTTTAAAAACACAGAGACACGGGCAGACATAATTTAGGGCTGGTAAGTGTCGCCTCCTGCAATTCTTGCAGGCGACACAATTTTTTTAAAAATAATTACGGGCAAATATGATTTTCTTTCAAATCTACTTTAACACGTTGCTCTATGGAGAACACACATATAGAGGGCACTATACCAAATCATGACCTTTGTAGGCTTATATGACAAGATTCCCGCAATGGATTTTTTCTGCTTTTTGCCATGTCTCTACTTACATCAGTTGTCAAAATTGTGTCGCCACTGCTTAAAATTGCTCTAAAAATAAAAGAGATGATTTGCATGGGGTCAAACACCTGTGTTCTTCAAGCATCTTCCACTGCAGTCTGTCTTGTGCCTCCCTTCAATGCCCACATTGGTCTCATGCTTCAGATTAGTAGGGCACATACCTACCATATTTGTAACTCGAGTACTAAAAGGTCTTGCTTTTGGTCACAAGTCGGGAAAGTACATTGTTGTGCCCTACTAATAGATCCGACTTGGCAAAGATGAAAATGTTCTTGCACAAACTTGCATTTTCTCTATAGTTAAAGCAATATTAGCACATTTTTTTGAAGAGCGCCCCCCGCAATTTTTCAAAAATTTGGAGATTTTTACACGGTTGCATTGGTAACTGGCTAGTAAACTACACCTGTGAATGGTTAAGCTCGAAAATGTCTGTGTCACAAACGAAGGAATTTTGTACTAGAATAATTACGGGATCCCCGATAATAATTCAACGGCTGCTGGAAACGGCCTTCCAATGTGAAATAGCCGGGAAATAGCGCCATGTACGTGTCTACGCTCATCCATTAGTTGTTTTAATAGTTTCCTACACAATTAACCAACGTAACTGTGCAAAAATAGTTAGAGGTTATTTTCTCGAGGTGGCACTATTTCATCACGGATGGAGATAACGGCAGAGCTGGAAATGCTACGTTAAGTCCAATCTGGGATCCCAATTCTAATTACAAAATCGCTTATTTTGTGATAAATACGCATTTTTTAGCATTCTTGTTCGCAGGTATAGTTTCCTACACAATTAACCAACGTAACTGTGCAAAAATATCAAATTTTAAAAATTGGGGGCGCTTTTCAAAAAATGTGCCATTATTGCTTTAATCTGCCCATGCTGCCATCATTCCTTCAAACTGCTGAGGAACCAGCCTGCAGTTTGTTATCTTTATGTAGAAATTCAACATCACAATTCAGAAACTCGGATTAGCTCAAGCAAAGGACAAGCTTTTCCATTGTAATTTACATTATTTGTAGTTTTACTTGATAGCATGGCTAAATCGAGACTACATTTTCATTGATATTGTTTAAAAGCCTGATGTGACAATTATCACAGGCATTTACAGATCTAACTTTTGATTTTCTTTGTAACAATATAATAACAGGTTCATGTACAAAGCAATTAAACTATTGTAATAAGGGCAAGTTTTGGCACATGAAACCAGGAACATGTTCCCATAATTCAAGAGTCATTCCATATTTATTGCCGTCTCACCATGTCTGAGCCTGACAAGGTTTGGCAGGTGTTAGAAAAGGAACATGTCGGTTCAACATGAGAGAAGCATAATATTATACTTTAATGCTACTTTAATTGTTAAATCAATCAATTCTTTAAAATAGTCAAAAGCCATAAAGGCTTAAATAGTATCGATAAATAAAAATTGGTTCACCAACGTTGGAACATGCTCTTCATGTGATTCCAGAACCCCCACAGTTGTCTATGCTGTTTTACTGTCCAATTTAATCTGATGGCCGGTTTTTATTACTCATTTGAAAATTGCACTAAGTTTTTTGTTTTCTTTACAATGTACACAAAAGTGAGTTCTAAGTCTTAAGGTTTCACAGCACAGTAGGAATCGTTTGAGTTCAGTTTGGCTTATTCGACTTCCTTACAGCTTTTCATTAAGAATCATACACTATGTTCTAAATATATTTCAGTACGTAGTGATGTGAAAATGGAGCAAAATGCACATTTAAAAAATCTTTAAAAAAGTGTTGCTTAACCTTTACCAAAACACTAATCCACCCTTGCATGATCATAGGTTCTGCCAGAACATACTGAATCTGATAGCTGTTGAGAACAGCAACGAGAATTAGAAAACAGTTATATACCATAATGGAATAAAGTTATGAAACAATGTTTTGTGGTTTGGTATCAGATCAATGCTGACCACAATAATTATGGTAATGCAAGAGGCAAATGATTTAGCCTGCTTTTTGGCGAACACATACAGGAAGTCCCTATTTTCACATTCTGCAGCTTATTTCTCATTATCTTTATTGGAGAGTTCCCAAGTGTGATAATGGCTTATGTAGAAAGTATTGCATACAGCTTTTCACAGCTAAGCTGCAGCTCATGCACTTAATTTCCCATAGAAAGAGCAAATTCCCATCCAAGCTGGAGTAAATCGCCAGCCAAGCTGGAGTAAATCGCCAGCCAAGCTGGAGTAAATCGCCAACCAAGCTGGAGTAAATCGCCAGCCAAGCTGGAGTAAATCGCCAGCCAAGCTGGAGTAAATCGTCAGCCAAGCTGGAGGAAATCCCCAGCCAAGCTGGAGGAAATCCCCAGCCAAGCTGGAGGAAATCCCCAGCCAAGCTGGAGGAAATCCCCAGCCAAGCTGGAGGAAATCCCCAGCCAAGCTGGAAGAAATCCCCAGCCAAGCTGGAGGAAATCCCCAGCCAAGCTGGAGGAAATCCCCAGCCAAGCTGGAGGAAATCCCCAGCCAAGCTTGGGTAAGCTGCACACACCCAATCCAATATGGGCTTTGATTTGTCAAGGGAAGCACATCTAGAGGCTGCAGATCTTATTGCCATACAATGCATACAGTGTTTTTTTTACTGTTATCGTAATTGATTCCACAGGCTTGGCGGTTTGAGGTAATAGAATTGGTTAACCTTATAAGCTCAAAACTGGACAGGTACACATTTAATAAAAACTTGATTTCAAATGAACAATTAAAAACCGACAGTTAAAATTTGTTGGACAGGTATTAAAAAATAACAGGATTTGATGGTCCATCACAAGGTTTCTACAATGGGTGGTGTCCATTTGAGACTTGACGGCTCTATCACCTTGTTTCCTTTGGCTCGCTTCCTCTCGTTCTCCAGATACTCGTCGATTAAATCTTGCCGCTTTAGCACCAGGTGTTTGCCCTTCCAGTACTTGAGCATGCTCAGTGATTGGAGGGTACTGACTATGTCGTAAGGGTTGATGGCCGTCTCCTGGCTGATGTCTGTAGTAAAAGATTAAGTGAAATTGTAACTGTTTATCAAAGAAAGTGAAATTGTAACTGTTTATCAAAGAGAATATTACACCAGATCTATCACCACTTCTCAATGACCAAGGACACAAGTACAGGCAAATTCAGAGTTTTGTTTTTTTGTCCAGGTATTCCCAGGTTGTCCACGAAAAACGTGTGTCCAGGCCATACGCCAAATCTCTCCAGGTATGCCAAGGGTTTGGATAAAAGGATTTAATTAATGACAGCATGTAATTTACATAGCACAGCAGGATCTATCATATTGTCTGTAATAAATGCTCCTCTCTAATAAAAGCCCCCTCCATTTCTTTTCACCAAACATTCCTAAAATACCCAAAATCATGCTATTAATTTGCAAGTATACACTGACAATTAACAATTCGTCGCCCACATCACATACTGTCGTATTTTACAAAACACATTTTCCAAGAAAATCGCAATTCAAAATCTACCGGAAAAGCATAAAAGGAACATATAGACTGTACTTTTTTGGCGAAAACATTTTGAAGTTCAATATTTATCATAAATGAAATTTAAAACTACAATAATATTAACTTAATTGGGCTACAAAGTTATAAATCTGTATGTGAAAACAATAATGTATATTGCAAAATACGATGCTCATTAAGCTGTTATTTTTCAATGCACGTAAAATACACCAGTGTGAAAATCTTGTTTACGTACTTATGCGAGAAATACGTCAAAATAGAACGCTATACAAAACGTGTAAATGAATGGAGATTTTTAAATATTTTTTTATATGGCATCTGAAAAACCTGCTTTAAAATGTCTGAAAATGCACTAGTTATAAATAATGTGGTGGAATTTCATGATTGACTAACATATATTAGACTGATATGTTTTCTCCAAGTAAATGGAGAAAAAAAAGTAAAGTAAATGGCACTTGGACAGTAAATACGAAATAGCCAGGAAATTGCACCATGTACGTGTCTACGCTTATCCATTAGTTCTGTCGGTTCAAGCTTGCAAGTTAGAGGTCATTTTCATGAGGTGCCACTATTTCATCATGGACGGACACAAATTTGGCATTTCGAGCTACGACATTAAATTACAATCAGCGATTACGATTCTAATTACAAAATCGCTTCTTAAAAATTGAGGGCACTTTTCAAAAAATGTGACTCATCACATCAAAACCTACCAGTTGTCGGGAATTTGCATTTTAATATATTATTTAAATTATGCATGAAAAAACAAAGAAAATAAAAAGAAATTTAACCCCATTTTTCCTCATAAAATTGTAATGCTACACCCAATTTACGCATGAGAGGTATCATTTTAAAGCTGATAATATGGGCTTTTTGATGCAAATAAAATCTCAACTTGAACCTTGAGCGACAACTGGCAGCTTTTGATGTGATGGGTCACAAATGTGCTGTTATTGCTTTAAGATAATATAATTATAATTGTAGTTTTTGGTTTCATTTATGATATATATTGAACTTCAAAATGATTTCTTCAAACGGTAAAATCTAGATGTTTCTTTTATGCTTCTGTTTAACCATAATAGACATGAAATGTTCTGGTAGATTTTGAATCGCGATTTGTTTTTCAGAAAAACATGCTTTGTAAAATACAACAGTGTTAGCAATTAAGATACTTGAATCAATTCACATACGGAGAGACCAGCAGCCCAAGATCAACACCTCACAAGGATATGAGCTGTCTCCCATCTATAACTGTTTACTGAGACTGTCTTGGGAAACTTCCCTAGAATTAAACACTGGATCTGGAGCAACTTCTAGAAACACTGCCAGTCTCAGTCATCTCACAGTGCATCATCCCCTGATGAAGGAACCAGTTAGGTTCTGAAAATTTGGGAAGAATTTTACTTTGGTGAGTGCAGATAGAAGTTTAAACCTTGTACTTTTATGATTCAACCTGCACGTATGAACCTTCATTCTCATTTACGACAGTATGTGATGTGGGCAACGATATTATGAAAATTTGGTCATTTGGTGATTTTAGCCTGTACTTTGGCAGGGTATTGTTGTATTTCCTCTGTGAGAGTTCTAAATGTAAGATAAAAGTGCTCAAAGTTGTCAGTTTTTCTGTAGATTACCATGTGTAGGGGAGTTAGTGGTGTACAACCTCCACAAGCTAATTGAACACACAGCAAATGACCAAAGTGAAGCTGCAATATATCAGGTCTACTACTTACCTTTTATAGAGATCTCTCTACCATCAAATTTGTCCAGATATTTTAGCACCACACTTTTCCAATAGCTCCTGTAGCTGATGAGACCCAGATCTGACAGTGGCTTCTCTGGGGACCAATTTCTCTTCTCTTTGGACAGGAGATAGCCTGGATTATAAGAAAAATGATCCTGAATCGAAAAAGTTAGTTTTTGTCCATTTTGTAGAATCAGGTTAGTCGGCAGGTCATCCCAAGTACTATTGATCACCAGCGAAAATTGTTTGGTACGGGGTCATTTTGCATGGGCTTCACAAATACAATAGGCAAAACTGACCTGCTAGTCCACAATCCTCTGCGCACATCTAGAGTTACAATTGTGGGCAAATAATGCCATGTTATAGCATAATGAGAATTCAATGCCGTGTATGCCAGTTAGTAAGTAAATGCAATGTGGGACATTTCTGAGGGCTTCGCTTTCTTAAAAACAGAGTAATACGTACAGACTTTTTGGTAGCACACAATTCAATTAATGATTTGGGATGCTTTAAAATTGGGTGGGATTTACTCTAACTTCAGAGGACCACGCTCTTTTTCAAAACTTAAAATTCAGTTGCTTTTAATTTGTTGTTTTTAACCCCAAACACCCTTTCACATGTCATATTTAGCACAAATCTCAGATATGTAGTTCACATTCAGCAACATTAATACAGTAATTTTATAATGAATTCCGGTATTTGGGACATCAAACTCATGGACGTTTGCAGAGTGTTTCCACAGCTATTGAGGTCACGGCGATTCCATTGCCTTCTTGTGTTCAAGAAAATACCGCCATGTTGGTGTGAAACCTCCTGATTGACTGTAATGTTGTGCACTCTTCCACCCCTTCTGTAAACTACACGTAAGCACATCTCTGCCCAGCACATAAGAGGTTGCCATTATAGTTTTCAACTTATGGACCTCAACCTCATTATTTGTATCATTAACCCCCTAAGGGTTATTAAATGTATTAAGATGTTATTTCTGATGGTTCATTACATGATCTAGCATGATATAAGATCTGAATAACCAATCAAAATGGACCTTCCATTACCGATCTGAAGCATTTTAAGCTTTCTTCACCATGTTCCGTATTGATAATACATTTGTATTAACCCTATTAAATGAACCACTCAAATCAGCTTTTGTGGGCGGGGGGAGTGCCAGGGGATAAGTGTACTTGTCTGATTACAACCTTATTTTATTTATATGACCAGCATTAATGTGGCAAATGTGTTCATGAGTAAGCAGGTCACTAAATTCATTTGAAAGCAGTGTGGAGGTTATGCGAGACTTAATACAAAATCAGTTCCCAGAGACCTGGTCCCAAGCAGTAGTGACATTATGGTAGTGTATGTGTCTCGAAGGAGTAGCTTCTATGAAACCAAAAGAAATCAATTAATTTGAAACTACTTGGTACTCTGGTTGGTAAACAATCTTTCCTAGAGGATCCAAATTGGAAGGTGAGTTTCGACACTCTAGGAATGCCATCATCTAGAGCAAACTAAACAGTCATGGATGTTGCACCTTATATACACCAGTAACAAAGGGGGAAGAACAATAAGAGATGATAAAGGATACACCAGGAGTTAGTTTTGGTTCATTGGTTCGAGAGGAATTCCTGAGTTGTCTACCCCATTTAGGAGGAATTTCGCCTCCTTTGTCGCTATTTTAGTTGTTTGGGGTAGACAGTCCAATTAGTGTTCCTGTCCAGAATTAATTTATAGTCTTGTCCCAGTCAATGTTATGTTGGTATTCCACACATGCTTGGTGATAGCCGCTTTTGTGTGTTGCCCGTCGAGTCGCTCTTTCTGGGTGTCGTGGTTTTCTTTTTCAATGATCTGCCGGTTTCCCATGTACACTTTGTCCCATGATCCACACGGAATAGAATAGATAACTCCGGGTTGGAGTTCCTTGGGAACAGGGTGTTTAGGGTTTACTAGTTGTTGTCGCTCGAGTGGTAGTATAGCTTTTTAAATACACCGTAGATTCTGCCTGTAGAACTTTGCGAGTAGCCTCAGAAGTACCTGATACGTTAGGCAAAATAGTATCACCGTCTCGGAGTTGTGCGAGGGAAGTCGTACAAGATTTGATGTACCAAGTGAAGTTTAAATGTCATATTTTTGAACCAACTGGTTTATGCCAAGAAGAAAAATGTTTTCAGTTCGTAGTTTCAGAACACTGAGAATAATAGGTCTTAGCCTACTTCAACCGTTTATGCCAAGATAAGTTTACACATCATCTTTAATTAGTTGTACAGAATAAAGACACAGCTGATGCCACTTTGTGTTAGGTTTTCAAACAGAGAATTTTACAAGGTAGAGACAGTCTCTTCCTTTCAAAGCAGATCAAAATAGATTTTTAGTGAGTATGCTTGATGCAGGACATTCTGTGCCCTC
>JAMKCH010025476.1:0-29260 GCA_023653785.1 Ophioderma brevispina | reverse complement strand
TGACGATAGAAAATGATTGTCAACATTGCATAACATGAGAAAAAAAAATCAGGTTCATCGCAAACCCAGGATAAGGCCGCGGATGTGCACGGGTTGTCATTCTAGATATGATGATGCGGGTGGTAATTTAGCTATTGCGTTTTTAATGTGAAATAGCGTGAAAATAGATGGTCAACACCATATTCAAGCAAAAATTCTAAAATCTTCAGAAAAAGCGCTTTATTTTGTTACCAAACACGATGTCTCAAGTATTGCAGGGCGTTGTGTAGTGTAACCGGAACCCGTACAAACAAAAAGTGCGTGTATTCTATGGGCGAGTCATTCGTGGTGCGCTCCCTTATGGCCGTCCTGCTGGTTGGCATGGCAACACAGGTACAACTGTAGCCCGCCCTCTGCTGATTGATTGTAAAATAGAAAAAGTTATGTATTGCATTTTGTAATGACATTAACTGCAAATGAATAAACTGATGGACCTATTACATGTATTGTTTTTTTTAACACAACCAGTTATTCAGAAAGACCCAGTTATTGATTTATTATTTTTTGTTTTATGTTTTTCAAATTCGATCTAGAAACGTCAGAGAAATGTCAGCGCCCATGAGGAAGCAGGTTTTTCTGCGCGATCTGCCTGTGTGGTGAAAATTGTAGCCCCGAGTATCCACCGGCTTCCGTAACGCTATGTTCTCAATTTAATAAAAAAACACTATTCAGCAAGTGATTTGGTTGAGTTGTTCTCTGCTAATGGTGCCTTTAACCAACTGTAATTGTTGATTTTGATCGGAAAAATGAAGTGATTTCTCTCCCCGGTGCGAATTTGTCACCCTGGCCTTGTGCATGAATGGCAAGCAAAGCTGCAGAAACTCTGCAAACATTTTGATGATTTAGCTGGCTTTTTGATCCTTTAAAATGCATGTCGATTCGTGATTGTTTTCAATGAGTATGTTTTAATTAATCAAAAAATACATTAAAGGTGCATCGTGATTCCAGCACCTTCTGTTTATTCATTGTTGCGTTCACTATATCATGATATCGTCATAGTCGAGGCTTGCAGCTTGAGAAAAGCTTATTCACAACCTTTTAGGTGATCACGACTCTGCCGGGTTTGTTGTTATGAGCAAATGCTCGTTTCCCACGGTCCCATGGCCACTGTGCTATAATTACTGTCCGTTTACGGACAGATAATACAAAATGCGAATTCTTAACTTACACTTACAGACACGACGAAATTGCACGTTACGATTGGCACACATGGTAAGTCTAATGTTAACGGTTCGAATATGAAAATTCAACTTTTTTGAGGTAAGTCGGGGGGACTGGGGGGAGGGGACGGGAGAGATGTGGATCAGAAATGCCCCTTCAAGGATGAAATCAGGATCCCAAAACTTAAATTTAGCTTTTTGTCTTTCCAAGTCAATTTCGCCACAGACGTCTCTATACTATGCCAGGGCTTTTCGGATCTGGATCTGGTTGGTACGTGCGGATGGACTCAGGAACAAATCCATGGTAAAAAGCCACGGGAGGATGAGTACGACGGCTGGCCCACTTAAATGGCTGCCTAACTTTGTCGCGTTGGCCTAAAAAGTTTAGTTACTGGGTTAAATGAGTCATTTAAAGTCTAATAAAGACACTATCAGTGATTTCTAAATCAGCAAATCGATAAAAATCATCAAAAATTCAGATTTTAGAATTTACGTAACAAGTACAGGTATCCTAACATACCCTGCAAATGATAAGACCAGAAGCAACCTAATAAGGACAGAATCGGAGATTTTAGTCATTACTGTCCGAACGGACACTTACTACAACACGTAATTGAATGGAGAATTGTATCTTGGAACACTGCCGTTTTCTTTTCTTTCAATTCTACAGCTGGAAAAGGTAACTTATGAGAATTCTACAGACTTGTCCTTCACTTTGAAGCTATTCCTGCAAATTTCAAATATTTTTCAAATCACACACTGATAGTGTCTTTAATTGATTGAGATGATGCTATCTGGTAAACTATTCCAATCCTTACACGTTCTGGGAACAAAAGAGTACTCACTTGTGGGCATCAGTTCGGTAGAATGGCTGCGCAAGCTGAAGACTCTGACCATGACGCCTTGATCTAGTAGGGGCTGGTTTAACAGTGGACTTGGGTATGGCTGATTCACCCATGAGGATCTGCTTCATCAGGACGAGACGCGATGCTTCGCGGCGTTGTTGCAAGGAATCCCAACCCAGGTCATTTAACATGGAAGACACACTAGCTTCTCTGTTATAATTGCTGAAAACGAATTGTGCAGCACGCCTCTGCACCATCTCAAGCTTGTTGATATATTTAGCTTCATAGGGGTCGCAGACTGCTGACGCATACTCCAGGTGCGGGCGAACTAATGCCAGATAAGCTGTTGTCTTTGCTGCTCAGAGCACTTTCTAAGGTTTTGTCTCAGCATGCCAAGAATTTGGTTGGCCTTCTTCACCATATGATCATACTGATAGTCCCAGGGCTCGATTTACCACATGCACACATGCACGAATGCATGTGATTTTTTGCTTGTGCATGTAAAATTTTCCAGTTACATGCACGCGTGCATGCAAGAGATTTGTCACTTTTGATGCTATTCTCCATACAAAAGCAGGGCCTAAGTATGAAACTAAAAGTTTGGTCACTCATGAAACAAAAAAATTTTCGTCAGGTAATTGACTCCAAATTTCTATTTTTTTTTGGCCGTATTTGGCCAAGTACAATCGCAAAATGTAGCGCGATCCCGAGCGCGATGTCTTACCTGATGGGGAAATCCTGTTTTGTTTACATCCAAAAATAACCTTGTTCGCGTCTTTTGGTGACACTGCTTCCGTACACTCAAGATTATTCACGGTTTCAAGAATCACTGAGTTTGTATTTAGTACTGAATTCACGGTTGTCGTTATATGATGTATAAAATACACATGAGTCTTTAATATTCCATTCTTGTGGTTTGTGCATTTTTACGGGGCTGTATTGATTGCGAAAATTTCATGAAAATACGATTCATCGAAAAATGTCGCTTATGTAGTGCCTGGAGGGGCGTCTAAAACAATTACGTCATTCAGTGATTGCGTGAAACCCTGAAAGGCGGGGGTTGTTGGTGGCTCAACGGGCTTTGCACAAGCAAATAAAATCGCAGTCCAGCCAAGGCCAAATGGTTTCGGCTGGTTTGCACTAGGTTTCACTCTTTTATTTTAGTTTTTTATTTTACATATACCGTATTTTACTCGTTATTTTGTTACAACAATATTTTAAAAGTGTGCTTTATTTATTTTATATCTATTATAGTCAATATGATGAATTGTAAAACCCTGCTCGCCAAATAGCTTGCAGTTGTTGCGGTTTTTTTTGTATCCTTTTACCCCCCATCCCACATTGGGATACTTAAAGGATCTAATAAACTTTGAAAACTTGGTATTCAGTGTTATAAACGGAAAAACCGGGGAATCTATTATGACCCAAAATTATGGCAAAAAAACTTATGCTCAAATTGGAAAATTAGATGAAATATGGTAAGATCACTTGCTTCTGATTGACATTTCAGTGCAAATTACCGTACTTTCAATCATCAGAAAAAAGTTTGATTGGCGTATATTTAATAATAAACGTGGAAAAAGTCAAGAAACCTTCGACACCCGCGGTAAAAAATGCTTCTTCATTATGGAAGCCTGTGACATCTGTTGGGGAAGCCAGGGTGGCCGATTTAAATCATGTTGATTTGTCATCAGTGATTTTAAATAGCGATGTAAATAAAATGATTTTTTTTGTAAAAATCACTGATTAAAATCACTTTTTTTGGTAAAAAATCAAAAATTGACAACTAATTTTGTAAAAGAATTTTAATCCTTTACTCAACTACTTTATTTAAAATAAAAGATTTTAAAACACTTGTTAAGCATTCAGATACCCTCTACAGGGTTAGAAATGACACACCAAAAAACAATTTATGTTTTAAAATAATCATGATTGAAACCTAGATGTTGTGATCTAAATTAAAGTTTCTTTAGTTTTCTTTTTGTAATCGAATTCAAAGTTCTGTAAGATACTAGTGTGATGAACACACTTTACAGTATTGCAGTACCATATTTGACCTAATAAATTCCCCAGACACTCAGTGCGGCGCTCACGAGGATGACCTTTTTTAAAGTTGATATCTGTGAGAAACACAAAATTCCTTCAAAATACTGCACAAACTCATGTAAAAGCCAACAAGCAGTTGATGTAACAATTAATCATCCCCAATTAACTGATTTCAGCACTGTTTTTGCATCTCAACTCACTTATTTGGCAAAAAAGGAAGGTTCCGGAATCCGGATGGAGTCCTAATTAGGGACTACTTTTCTCAAGTTGTTAAATTAAGTGCGCTAATTAGGTTCCAATTCAGTATTGAAACAGGTGCAACAAAAAGGTTTAAAATAATAGATATAACATGTTTGTAAGCCTATAGGTACAGTAGTTGTACTTGTAGAGCACTTAGCATAGTGTGATTTCATCCGCTTCACCAGTGTGCAAATTCCCTGGTTTATCATAGCAAAATGCTACCCATTTTGAGGTAACTGCTTCCACAACTTTTGGCTTGTATAGCATTTTTTACAATGCTAATATATAAAACATCCCATTAATGATAAAATTGTCAAAAACTGCTATACAAAATTTGGGAAGGAATTTGCACACTGCGCTTCACCAATCCCTGCAACTCATGCCCACAGATTTTACATTTTCGTCCCGCTCCTTGCGGCTGTAAGCTGTTTTTGGAGCTTGTCTCTCAAAATGGTACCAAATGGGTCACACTTTCTGCCTGACATAGTGTTTTTAGCAAGTATATTTATTTGGATTTCCAATGTTATAGTGTCATTGACTGGGAATTTCCAATGCTGACTGCCACTGGGGATTTCCTGTAAGAATCTTGCAATATAAACTGGGACTTCCCTGGGGAATTTCCAATGCTGACTGCCACTGGGATTTTCCTGTGAGATTTAATCATAACCTTGGACTTCTCTGAGGGAAGGTCTTATGTTTACTGGGGATTTTAATGTGAGCGTTTCTAAGATCACAAATATTTATTGGGGATTTCTTGCCCAAAAAAAATAACAGAGTATCCAGGCATGATTTTTGAAAGAGATTTCATTTTTTAGTTCCGAAATAAATATTTTGATTTGGGCATAATTCCAAAATACTGTTCACAACCATCTTCAGGCTAGGTTCATGTTAATTTATTAGGACTAGTGTTATTAGGGAAAGTATAATGATTCGGGTTAGATTTCCATGTTTGAAAGAATTCTGAATAATTCCATATTATGAAACTTAAAAAATCAAAAAAATCATAAAAATCCGATTTTAAATCAAAAAATCTGATTTAAATTACAAAAATCCGATTTTTTTTGATTTTTTTTAAAAAATCAAAAAAATCGCCAACACCTGCAGGGGAAGCAGATGATCATGAAATTCATGACACAACCGAGTCGCATAATCCTACTGATAGCGAAAATGTTGACCGTGAAAGCGGGAAAATCAGCAAACGACGACAACACTCGACAGAAAATTACCAGCGGTAGCGGGACTGGCAATGATCCAAGCAGCTCAGTCGCGGCCGCCGCAGCCAGTAATGTTGTCACCGCCGAGAGCTCGCGGCAACTGCTGGTTCACGACAGCAAAAACGGCAGCCTCAGCAGGAACCAAAGTCCGAAGGAAAGAAAAAGAAAGTTGATAAATTCAAGAATCATGGCGATTAGGAAAACAAGTGGTTGAGATATGATGCTAGCAAAAAGTCGATGTACTGTGATGCGTGTCGCCGGTTTGATAAATCTCAGAAAAGGAATATTTTTAGAGAGGGGTGTACATCTTTCAGATATAGTAATGTAGTAGCCCACAAAGTTAGCGCATATGACAGACATCGCGTGAAAGTAAGCGATGCATCAAAAGTAGAAACCCAAAGAGAGACATATGGGGAAAAAAGATGACAAGTTGAAGTAAAGAGCAAATAGAGAAAATTGGAAGAAGTATTTTTCACAAGTTTCTAGTTGCGGCAGTACAACAAACCTTATTCCGATTTCAATGGCTAATGGGCCTACAAGCTGCAACAAACTGTGCTGAAGCTGACCAAGGAAAATTTAAAGTTATAGAATGGACACGAAATGTTGTGAGTCATTGACGTCTCGCTAAAGATATTTGTCATAAGAAGGTGACTCTCAGTAGAGACGACTAGTACATAAGCATTCTTGGAGATGGCAGTACGTGACAGGTCTACGGACAGAACAAGAAATAATTTAGTGACAATGCTGCAAAAGGGAAACCCCACAAGCCCAGTTACCCAATTTGTAACAATAACCTCAGTAGTTGAAAAGCCGCTAAGAACTTACAGAAACGGTGAATATACATTTAAAACTGAAAAACTATCTGACTGCCAAAAAAATCTGATTGGTTGCTGTTTTGATGGTGCTGCAGTGATGATGGGTGAAAAAATCTGGAGTATCGACAAGGCTCACTAAAGAAGCAAAAAAACCACATGTCTCAGTACACTGCTGTGCCCATGAGATTGGAGTTGGCAATTAAAGACTTATATACATCGTCTACTGAGATGGATGACATGGACAACGTTCTGAAAGAATCCTACAAAATGTACAAGTGATCACGCAGAAAAGGGATCAACTTGGCAGAAAAGGAAAAATAGTGAAAATAGGTAGTGAAGAGACCTACAAAGTTGTGGCACAAGATTGGATCGCACATCGGTGCAGAGCTCTGAGCAGCGGTATCGCATAACTGGAAACAAATGTCCATGCAACTGCAGGATGCTAGTACCACCGCAAGTGCAAAAGAAGAAGAAGCAGCAGCATATTCAAATGATTAGGTCCCTTACATTGCATCTTTATGAGGAATGTAATGATGGCTCCTTGCAGTCATGAAAGAACTATCCTTGACATTGCAACGAAACGATTCCAACAGTAGATGCTGTAGTAGAGAAAGTGAAATCTGTCAAAGACAATCTATGAAGCTGGATGTGGAAAGATTGTCAGTGAAGGGATAGGAATAAGTGAAGAGAAAGGACCACAGCAAATACAGAGGAGGAAAGGAAGGGTAGGAATCACAGCACATCAGCAGAGAGAGACAGAACAACACAAAAAGCGAAGTGTGTTCCGAGGCTGCGACAGAGATCAGCAAAGAATGTGATTCAGTGCAACAGAAATGCTCATAGAAGACACCGTAGAAAATAAGACAGCAGATTTGAATCGCTATTAACCAACAAGTTGTTACAGTGGCAGGAGTATTTAACCCCACCAGAATTGGGCCAACAGACACGAAAATCATTGGATGAATATGGACAGCAAGAAGTTTAGGTTTGTATGGGCATACAAGGAAAAATTAGAAGCAAGACATGTAGACTTACATTCATGTCAAGTGCAATGGCTGACTTAAAACGCTACATAGCAAGGAACGTCAAGTTGAAAAACAGTGCAGGCAAATGCGTGCCAAACAGAGAGTCATCGAAGAGAGAATGTTTACACCATGGGCTGCGGACACTGCCTCAGGTAGTCAAACAGTTCATCGCTCCATGCCATTTGTGGGCCGCAATTCTATACGGGACTTGATCTGTTGAGCGGTTTAACTATTCTTCATCTAGGGAGAATAGTTTTGGGGCTTCCGGTTACACCAGCAGAGTGTGAACGTGGTTGCAGTCAAATGAATCTTATTATGACTGCAAGACGCACAAGTTTAACCACTGAATTGCTCAACTCTTTGCTTACAATCAAAATGAGCAAAATGCACTTTGAAGAAATGAACCTACAGATGCAATTGTCAACTTTTGGAGCCCCAAGGGGAATTTGCCTGGACCAAACAGAAAAGTGCCGAATAAATTCTAAACTTATGGCCCCGAAGCAAGGTACCAAAGCCAGCTCAGCCTGCTCAGGAGGACCCCCAAAGTCTGTCCCCAGACAGATATCATGAACTCCACAAGGAATCTGACTCAATTCAGGTCAGCCTCAGAGCTTGCTTCAGGCTCAGCTTGGTCATCGGACAACTGATAGTCGACAGTGAAAACGATTTCCCAAAGAAGGGGAGGAGGCCCTAGCCAAGTTATTGGCAGAGGAATCAGCTTGGGACTCCTCCAGTGATAGCGATTTTAGAGGTAAGTCATAATTATTGTAGATTATATTTCAAAGTGGGCACGTGACTATGGCAAGGTAGTATCTGGTGTTGGTGCACTGTTGATTTGTTTCAGTTACATGCACAGGTGCAGGCAATATTTTTTGGTAAATCTGAGCCACTGGATTCCCCATTTAAATTTGTGTGAAAGATACACTCCAATGTTACTGGTGATGGTCCACTGTAGCCAACGGATGGTTGTTTTAAGCTTGTAGTTATGAAGGAAAACATTTGCGTCTATTACCCATATTCATAACAAACACTTTTTGGCGTTGAATTCCATCTGCCAAATCATTGCCACCATTAATGAAGTTTGTTTGATGTCCCTGAGCTTACACAGTCAGAATTGAAGTAACTGTTCTTTACAGGATGCAGTCGTCTGCAAAAAGACGTATTTCAGATTGGAGATTATCAGCTATGTCATTGATATAAAGCAAAAATAGCAGAGGTCCTAAGACTGTCCCCTAGGGTACTCCGGAGTCAACAGTATCCCACTCAGAGCTGGAGCCATTACTCACCACTCTATGTTTACGCTTGGTGAGGAAGTGTTATCCATGTCAACATTCATGTGAAGTTTAGCTTCAGACGTTCATATTAGCGATGTCCCCCTGCTTTCCGGCGTCGGACAGCTTAGCCAAGTCGTCAGCTGATAAGGACATAGTTGGTACACACAGGAGGTTGGTGTTTCCTGAATCCCCATGCTGTTATTGGAGTCCAGATGTTTATGCTTTCAAGGTCATGATGCGGGAATGGAAAACTATATGCTCTAAGAGCTACATAATATGGATGGTTAATGGACAACTGGCCTGTAATTGAGGAGCAGATTTGTCTCCGTTTTGTAGAGAGCAGGAAATATTAGCAAGGAGCCAATATTCAGGAGATCTCCAGAAGACCAGAATGTTGAAAAAATTGGGCTAGCAAACGGAGCAATCTCTCGCAGCTTCTTCAATATCTTGGGGACTTCCAGGCCCTATAGGCTATAGGGACTGGAAGCTGAGTATATGGCAATACCTAGACTCGTTACGTAGAGTTGAACGTAGTCCATACCTATACCTCTAGGTGAGAGGAGATAGCGGGGCTATCGTAGCGGAAAAAAAGCCAGAGACAAACCTCTAGTCCCAATAATTTGACTACACATTTGACATTATTTAACATGGTCATATCATATTACTGAATGTGTAGTCACAAAAAAAATTATGGGAATGGTTAGCCATTTAACCACCACCAATTTTAGATAAAAAAATAAAAGCCTCCAAATCCATTAAATTTACCTGTAATTTTATTCTTGAGGACCACTTTACTATGTCTAAGCAAGTATCAATAAAATTTGTCAACAATGCTGGCAACTAAGTATGAAAGTCTGATGAAATTTGATTGTCCAAATCTGACCGCAAACCAACTCCTTCAAAAAGGAAATGTAAAGCAAAAGCAGAATAAAAATCATGAAAACAATTCCTCCTCATGCATGTTCAGTATTAAAAAGACTGATAGAGAGATAGTAATGATAATAACTCTGTGATGGATTGATGATCATTTTGGTTGGCATATGTGGCTTGAAACTGAGTGGAGAGGTGAGGCGTAGAATGTTAAAATGGTCTAACCAATTACACATAACCCTTTGTGACTACACATTCAGTGATTATGATATGACATGTTAAATAAATGTTCAAATGTGTAGTCAAAAAAAGTATTGGGACTAGAGCAACATCGGGCTATGGCAATACCATACCAAACATGTACTAAAAAAGCCTGGCTGTATCCAAGAGCGAATCAAATTTCGTCCCCCCCCCCGGATTGATCAACCATATGGCATTTAAAGGATTATAAGTTTGGCCTTCTATTCAAGAATGGGCTCTACCAGTGATCCATGTGGAAAACCGTTTGCCCAGAGAAGCTGTTCTACATGTACGCCATCAGCTCAGTGAGTTAAACTCTTCCAGAGCTTGCCCATACCAGCCATTCACTGGAAAACTAGGAGTAGTCCCTACGACAGTATACAATGGTGGCAGGTGCAATAATTCCTGAGCCTGCTGAGGAATTATTGCACCTGTTTGCGGTGCTCTCTACAGGCGCGGACCAGGGGGGGTGCGGGGGTGCCTTGGCACCCCTCCTCCCCCCGGCCGCCGCGAACTTTTTGGACGGAAGTGATGCTGCTTCATTATTTTATTCCACTCATCTTGACATCTGATGACTCACTCCCTTCGTTTTTTAAAATTGCGGTCGGTTGAAATAAGATTGCAAGTTTGCCTTCCCTAAGTTCCCCATCCCCCCAAAAAGTTGCACGAGTCTGAGATCGAATTCCGGAGACTCAAGGTTACGAAGAGGTCTTTCAGGTTCTGTCGACTGCAACAAATTGTTATTGTATTTAGAGACGCACAATTGACTTCAAGGGGGGGTTGAATTTTTCTTTTAAAAAAATCACCCACCATTAGCAAAAAGAAAACTTTCCCCGCTTTCCCTTAAAAAAAAATCGCACCTTTAAAAGGGTTTTAAAGGTACTGAATTACAGACCTGATTAAGTGTTGGTTGGGTTTCTCCTGGTTTGAGAAATTACGACCCATTTGTCATTACAATTGAACGTTACGACCAAATTGTACTACCTTTAAACGCATGCAATGAAACGGCCGGCACCAACGTTGACGTCTTCATTCACAAATAGCTTACACCAGTTTTCAGACCATACCTCAAAAAGATACTAAAGTAGGGCCTATCTTTACTATTTTTACAATTAACTTGCATTTAAATTGGTCCTCTCACCTAATACTAGTAGCTCATGGTGGTCTTTGTAATGCAATATATGTCCAGGCTCACTCTACTCTTCAGGAATCCACTACTGAAGTCCAGTGACAACAATAAATAATAGAATTTAAATATGCCTTGAAAACTAATACTCCAAGTTCGTCCGCACCCACACCCGCACATCTCTTATGCGGCACATGCTGCATGGCGTCCACTCACAAACATCAGGAAAACAATTTGATTTGGCTTTGCAAAGCAGTTGGTCAATGCATTATAAAATAATATTGTTGTACATCAATTTCGTATGAGAAAATGTGTTTTTGGAAGTGAACATTGCAAGGGTTCCGCACTTTGCCGCACTCACTCCCCGGCAGCTTGATATAGCTATACGTACTACCATTAACACTTTGCATAAACAAAATGTTCAACCCATCAACTATATTTTACTTTTTTCTAGCATAGATAAATTTTTTCTTCTATCAATTTTGCATGGGAAATGTTGTTTTGGGAAAGCGAACACGCAAGGGTTCCGCTCGTAAGCGGGGACACAACCCTCCCGCAACCCAGACAGCTTGATATATACGAGCTCTGATGGGCATTCATGCTTAATTCAAACAACTTAACCCATCAACTATATTTTACTTTTTAAATGTCTCTTCTTCTTTGCATATGAGGCATCAGCTAAATGTGTTGTAAAACTTGGAGCCAACTCACTGTTGATTGGTTGGGGTTGTGAGATATCTGTATCCCCGGCGGACGAAAGGTAGGGCACGCATTGAGAATGTGATCCTCAGTCGTGATGGCAGTAACCACATTGCAGGCTTGGCCGTGGCCCGCAGCCCCCATCGGTGCATTATTGCTATTGAAGCAGCGAACCGACTCCTGTGCGAATCCGTTTAAGGTGACCCATTCTGACGGGAGCTGCCTGCCAGGTGGTTAGTTCTGGTCTTAGGTGAATAGAGAAGTTTGATCTGGTCTTGGAAATGCTGCCAGGCCAGTATTCCATGTTTTGGTAAGATGTTGAATGGGGACTGGAGAGTTTAGCAGGTGGGTCGTCAGAAAGTCGGTTAGAGCGCAGTCTCTGTCTGTCTACCGAGTTGGTGTGATTCTTTTGACAGTGTTCTTGCAGCTTTCTTGTTGTCCAGCAGGCCTTATTCACTAGTTTTGTGCGAGTGGTGGCTCCCTCCGAAGTGCTGCAGGTGCAATGCCCAGGAAAGCACCTGGTAGAAATTCAGGATGGAGTGGCAGCCAGTTTTATGGGTCTCAGGTCCTGGTTGATACCTGTCCCCGCTTTCTTTGTGTAGAGCTGTTTTGCCCCAATCTGGGCGGCATATGCAGCAGTGCTATAGACCAGGGCCAAGGCAGTGGTTCGTTGGGCTGGCACCCCTGAGGATCCAGCAAGTCCGCACAGGAGGTTATTCCTCGCAGCTACCTTGGGCGGCATACGGACTCGAGGTCCTGCCGGTAAGTAAGCTGCCGGTCAAGCTTCACTCCAAGATATGTTGGTGTCGGATTGTATGGCAGAGGGCTCTCCATTGAGGTTGATTTGAAGCTGGCGATGAGCCTCTTTGGTGTTGAGGTGAAGGCAGTAGCGGAGGTCTTGCTTTCGCTCAGCTTCAGTCTCCATCTTGAGATATGCTGCAAGTAGGGGCCATGTCTGTACTAATGTGTGCTTTCTATCTACTTCTTCTGTCCAATTGCTGTCAGAGTGGAGGAGGGCAAGAAGCTCGTCGGCGTAGCCATATTTGCTAGATGTTGTTTGAGGTATAAATCGCTGATATACAGTTGAGACAGCATGGAAGCCAATACAGATCCTTGTGGTACAACCGTTCCTCAAAGACAACGCAACTACTATACTGTGCCCATCAACTGGTCTGAGAATAAAGCTACGGTTTTTAAGCATGTTTACATCGAATTGTAACACGGTGACGTCAGGATGGTCCTTAGAAGCTTTGAGGTTCAGGCCCCTGGTGCCAACGTGTCATATGTTGCAGTAATTAAGGTCCACCAAGATAACACCTGCCTTACTGCGCTTTTCAAGCTTTCCCCTCCATTATCCATTTGTGAGTTTTTTTACAATCTGGTGGACAGTGCTAAACTGGCACGCACGAATCCTCTTGTTCCGTCCAGGCAGTATGGGGTTCGACGACGGGCACCAGCCGGGCCAGGATCCATCCTCTCAAGGATTTTGAAGGAGACACACATAGTGATATTGGGCGTAGTTCTTAAAGGGTGTCGACGGCCTTGTGTGTTTTTTTTGGGAGTGCCGATGATAGTCGCTCTCCTCCAGATCTTGGGTAGGAACTGGTTGGTAAGGCAACATTGTAGAAACTCCTGGAGCCAATCTAGACATCGTGGGCTGCATGCATCAGGCAACTCTGCTGGTATGTTATCGGGGCCCTGGGCCTTTCCACTCTTTAGTTAGCTTATAGCAGAGGTAAGCTCACTCTAGTGAGGATGTGTGAAAGTGACACGCACACAGCCGGGCTCGAACGAGTTTGGTGATCTCTATTCTCTTTTTTTTGACCCCCCAGAGCCGAGTGTGATCCTTATCAATGTTCTTGAAACGACCATTTGCGAAGGAGTGTGCTCTCAGCTATTGAGTTGGCAGTCACTGGATATTTCGATGGTTTGGAATTTCTGCCGGTGAGGCGGTTTTATACTTAAGTCCTTCCAGGCCTTCCTGCTGGATTGGGTGAAATCGATTCCTTGGACCGTCTCCTCCAGCGCGTTTCCTGTCCAAGCAGTTTTGTCAGATTCTGAAGCCTTGGATGAAGCTGTCCCTTCCCGGGTTCATAATTCAGGAAGTCCTTGTAAAGAGTATCACATTCCCTCATCCAGGATGGGATATAACTGCGGACGGCAGCCACGTGGGATTGCCTTCTTTGCTATATTAATAAGAGTTGACACAGTGCTGTGTAGAATTGTCCAGGTTGGGAGGAGTTGGTGTTGGGAGGTTGGGAACTTCTGATCCACCCCAGGTTCTTGAACTGGTCCAAGTCTCCCTTGCAGAAGTTCCACCTTTTCCTGGCCTTTTGTTTAGAACTGCTTCATCCTACCTATATATAATCTTTTTCATTTTTTTCTATCAAATTTGCATGGGAAAATGGGTTTTTGGGAAAGCTTTTATCATCGACTCTAAAGAAGAACACTTAAATTCTTATTCAACAAAAACTTATCCATCAAGATTATTTTACTACTTTTTTAAAATGCTGCTCATACCTATATAGGCATTAAAAAGCATATATACACATTAGAGTGAACCCCTTGTATCAAGTTGTTTTTTTATCGAATTGCAGTTGGGAAAATGTTGTTTGGAAAGTGAATTATGCAAGGGTTCCGCGCTTTGCAAACGGGAAGGGTTAAATCCCCTCACCCCACCCCCAGAAAGCTTGACTACGAACTCTTCATGAACACTTTATGCTTAATTTAAACAAAACTTAACCCAAAACTATATTTTAACTTCTAAAAATGCAATTATATCTTAATTTCAAGCATAGTAGCACATTTTTGAAGACAACCCCCAATTTTCAAAATTTAGATAATTCTTGCACTGTTGCTATGTTGAGTACTTGTCTAGAAAACTACACCTGGACGAGAATGCCTCAAAATTTCGTATTTATCATAAAAATGAACGATATTTGTAATTAGAATTGGGATTTAGATTGTACTTAACGGCAGAGCTGGAAATATAACGTTTATGTCCGTCCTCCATGATGCAATATGCCACATAGAAATTACTCTAACTTGACTTCCCTGAACCAATAAACAACTAATTGATGAGCGTATATACGTACAACAGTGCTATTTCACGGTTATTCATATTGGAAGGCCGTTTCCCAGCAACAAGTTGAATTATATCGGTGATCCCGATTATTAATTATTCTAGTTCAAAATTCCTTCGTTTGTGACACATAGACCTTGTAGAGCTTAAAACCATTCACAGATATATATATAGTTTTACTACCGTTGTCATGGCAACCGTGTAAAAATCTCAATTTTTTAAAAATTGGGGGCGGTCTTCAAAAAAATGTGTTAATACTGCTTTTAAAGTGAACCACTTACAAATTTCAAGTTGTTTCTAATCAAATGCAATGGGGAAATGTTGTTTGGCAAGTAAATATTGCAAGGGTTCTTCTGCGCTTTGCACGGGAAGGGGTATCCGCGCACCCACGCCCAGACAGCTATATACGAACTCTGCATGCACACTTTTGCCTTAATTTAAAAAAAAAACTTAACCCATACTATATTATTATACTTCTTCAAATGCTAATTTATATCTATAATTGTCAAGCATATTAGCACATTTTTTTGAAGAAGCCACCCCAATTTGCAAAATTTGGGATATTCTCCTTTTGACCCTGTTGCTATGTTGGTACTTGTCTAGAAAACTACAACCATGCGACGCGACTGCTCAAAATCGGTATTTTAATATCATAAAAAGGTAACGATATTGTTAATTAGAATTGGGATTCTAGATTGTACTTAACGGCAGAGCTGGAAATGCTAAGTTTATGTCCGTCCATGATGAAATAGTGCCACCTCAAGAAAATGACCTCTAACTTGACTTCCCTGAACCAATAAAACAACTAATAGATGAGCGTAGATACGTACACGGTGCTATTTCCCGGTTATTTCATATTGGAAGGCCGTTTCCAGCAGCAGTTGAATTATTATCGGGGATCCCGATATTAGTTATTCTAGTTACAAAATTCAACCAAAACTTAACCCATCAACTATAATTTACTTTTTAAAAATGCTAATCATACCTATAATTTAAGTGAACCACCCCCCCCTTGAAGTCTAATGGTGCGTCTCTTACGACAGCCGATAGAGCTTCTCGATCATTTGTTTAGGACGCTTGGTCCCTTGCTACATAATTCTTTATCTTACACTTTACTTGACCTTCTCGTCATTCATATCAAACTTCACCGTGCCTCGGCTTTGAACTGTTTACTCCACTGTTAATTGTGATATAAACTTATATACTCAAAGTCCTGATCAATTGTCCTGAAACAATGAACTCTTTCCAGCGCACTTAGATATAAGTGATATGAACATTTCCCCTCAACTACAGTGGGAAAAGTTTGATTGCATGATAAAAATGAAGAGCTTCCGCGCTTCGCAAAGAAGAAGGGGGATACGTCCCCCCTCCCGCACCCACCCCCGCGGCGCGGCGCCGTGGCTGCTACGCAGCCATTACATCCAAGCAAAAATAAACATTTATCTTGGTACCCCCCCTCCAGTGAGGTCTGGATCCGCCCCTGCTCTCTTACTCTGGTGCTAGGCCCTAGGGCTTAGATCTATAGGCTTAGTTAGTTCTGCTGAGCATAACCTTTTCGTCTTACATTCATCTTAACATGTGCAACATAAAGGTTTATGCCGCCAGGGATGCAAATACGACGAGAATCACAGAATTGATTCTCGCAGGGATTCTCGTAGCATTCATGTATGAGAATCCATTTTCCTCATTGAATCATGTATTACGTGTTGTCATTTCAAGTAATTTGATTATCTTAAACTCTGACAAATTTGCATCCCTGTGCAGCTGTACTGTGATGGTGGTTTCCACAATAAGCCAATGCCATCAGAAAACCATTCCACCACGTTTCTTCACAACGAGACGTTGTGCTATACTGTATAAATGGAAATTTTCGCGTACAGATATTTTCGCGATTTTAACAGTTTTGCCAAATGCGCGAGAATTTAATTTCACGGTTTTGACATCAATGAAATACAATCTTTTGGAAACAGTTATTTTCACCGGTTTTTAATTTTCGCGTTTTTATGTTCACTCGCGAAATTCGCGAAAATAAAAACCTCGCGAAACTTTCCACTTATAGAGTATCTGAGGCTTAAAGAAAGAAAGTTAACTTTTTGATGTTCGGCATGTTACTTCAGTGCGCACACACTACCTGTTCATCTTTCCCCACTAGGGGTGTTGAACTGTATACCAACAAGAAAGAACTTACGAAGTTGACGTATGCCAAGAAAATTTTACAAGTCGGTCTTGCCAAGGGTGTCCGTCACGCTGATATGAGTTTTTGGCCCAAAGATATGGTCCTGGCCCAGATATTTTCAACTCGTGCCATAGGCTAGCAGCGCTATTCATGGTCATGTGTGCGTCATGCGCTTAAAGGGATGATCAGCAATAATGCGAGAGAATCGAAAAATGTGGGAAATGCAAGTTTTTTAACTTAAAGGTGCAATGAGAGATTTTGAGGCATCCTAAAAAAATGCAAATGGTGCGCCCGCATGCGGAGTGCCCATCTCTCTGTCATTGGCGTTTGGGCCAGACTCCCTCATATAATGTTGCTGTGGGGGGTTCACCACTCCTCCCGCACAGCGAGTCTGTTTTGCATTCCCCAGCATCATATGCTGTACCCATTTTTTACTCCTGGGTGGAGAGAGGCAAGCGAGGTAAAGTGCTTTGCCCAAGTGCAACAACACATTGGCGACAGTGGGGCTCGAACCCACAACCTTATGCTTATTAGACGAGCGCCGATCCACTGCACACATGAGCCCTCATAGTGGTCATAAAAGTAATTTCATGTAGATTAGACACTCAATAGATTTCTTACCTTGTATTTGGCTACAGAAATGTCTTAAAAGTGAGAAAAAGTGATTTTGATTTGCTTATATTTCAATAAAACACAGGTTGATTTCGTATTTGCTCCTATACGAAATTAGAAGTTTACCAAGTTTTGTACCAATTGAACATTTCTCAGTTATCCTTACAGAGGGGGGGGTTTTTAATTTTTTAATTTTTTTTTTGATGGAACTGTGCAAAGGCCAACATTTAGTTACTTTTGATTTTGTAGGGACACTGTATGAAAATATCTCTATTGCACCTTTAAAAATACCGGGATAAAGTGTGTCACTTCCATATAACTTTTTTTGCTGTAATGTAGAAAGAAACAAATGAAGTATTGGAGGAAGGAATTTGCCATCTTACCGTCTCCTGTCAAGAAATACATGTCAGCGGATGGTATTCTCAAAAAGCTACACTAAACAGCTGATTGTGGTTACACCGGTATAGAATAAACAAAGATGAATAATGTTTGCGTTTGAGGTCAAACTGTATTGATCACGGTGCATGATCCTGCTTAAAATCTTGGATATTCACCGGTAAAGGCTTTTTTTTTTTATCTCAAGTCGGAATTTTGATATGCACGTATAGACATCAGAATCAGACAAAGGTGCTGCCGTGTCTTTAATACACAGAGTTTAAGCCAACCACTTGCAGGTTATGTTCCCATATCCACGCCAGTAACAAAAATACAAATCACATTACAATTTTGATGATTTTCCTATGTTTTGGATAATTAGCAAATCGCTTATCCTTTTTAGAAAATAGTGGAATACATGTAGCAGCCTATCAGATAATTTAATGGTCCTGGACCCATAAGTATCGGGCCAGACTCTCACACGTGCATCTTCGTTGATCAACCATGAGCGCATATTCGACCTTTGACCCGTCAGGCGTCAATCTCCAAAACTGGCATTTAGTCTGGCAACCACCGTTCATGACAGTTTAATGGAGTAAATGATTCTGCATTGGAAAATTCATCCATTATTACATTTATTTGCCGTTTGGTTGAAACAACATGTGGATTCTTGTTTTTGTAGTATATGTAAGATGCTACAGAGTACTATTTGAGGTAAGTTTTGTAATTCTTGACGATGTCAAATGACTTTGAAATTGGCATTGGCTTATGTGAAACCACCATGCATGGTACTACAGTGGCATATACCTTTACATTAGTTTATATTACGATAAGTCCACAAAAGATGAATGAATGAAAGGTATACTGTACTTAGCAGATCAGTGCTAGCTAGGTCTAACATAAGATGTTCACAAATTTTACACGGTCATTATTTTAATCTGAAAGTGTTTTCATTGAAAGAAAAGTAAACTGGCATAAAATGCACCAAATTTTTACCTGAACTACAGGAAACTGGAATGGTAGCTGCTAAGTAAATAACATGCAAAATTAGGAAAGCCTAATTCGTTTATCTACCCGCTACAAACATCCAAGAAAATGGTCATAAAGGCTGCCAACGGCCTTGAATCGAAGTTTTGTTTTTGCCCCCATGAAACTAAGATTCGGAGTTGCTACAAAGTATGCACAGTGTTGTGCATCACAAAGTGCTACTGCGACCCAGGGCCAAAGATAAAGGATAAGCACCGGCAAGTGACCCGGATGAGTAGACAGCCCTATAGGAAGTTTGTAATTTCTCCACAAAAATGGTCTTTGTGCTTTACAGAGCGTCGACCCCATTAAAGCCTGAATTTCACTATAGGATAGTTTTCTGATGCAAACTACACCCCTTGTTCTTAGAATTTCTTAGATTTCATTTAAAGTTTTTATATTGATTTTTAGTTGATTTTTCTCCATTAACCACACGTGAAGTCATTTTGGTGGCGGACAGGCAACTATCAGCTTGATACTGCATGAAAAGCTCCCTCTATAGTTTGTTTATGTGAACATCTTATCTAACCGATCACCCTTACTATATACCCAGATTGACAGGTTATAACATTTTCAAAATCGTTTCATTCCGATCCAATTTTTTCTGTGTAGGCCTAATTTTTTTTTGCATTAGGCCAATGAAAGTCAATGTTACGTTCCCGTAACATTTTTGGCAAATCAATATGAGCAACTATTTAATTTTTCATTATTCATAATTTTGCAGTAACAGTCATTTCATCAACCTTCACCGTGATCTAATACCTACAATATTGTGTCAAAACAACACCCTACATTTAGAAATGATTTTGCAAGTGTTCTTTGGTTTAAAACCTACTAAATCACCTCACATATGTGATACAAGAATAAACTGATATTTTTCTTTAAAATATACAATAATGAACTTTTTAGGGATTTCACCATCTCAAACGCGGGCAGAAAATCATAAAGCGGGCGGGTGATGGGGAAACAACAGCACTTTCATACGCTTATTATTCATCACGTTTTTTCAACAGCCAGAAGCGGTCAGAAAGTACCAGTCAAATATTGTATTCTTTCAGGCCATTGCAATCATAAACATGGGTAGGTAATTCCCAAGGGCAAGGTCAATTGCCAAGTTCAATGTACTTCCAAAAAATGTATGGACCTAAATTATTGTGCCCGATGTACGATGAGCCCAATAGGGGACATCGGTGTTAAAATATCTGTTTTTTGGATAATTGTTCCCACGTTGCCAATCTGTTCCCAGAGATTGCAATCTGTTCCCACAGGATTACGTATCTGTGGCCACAGATTACAAAATGTTACACAGATGAAATAAATTTGTTCCACAGATTGCAATTGTTCCCACAGATTACGTAATCTGTCCCACAGAGCAATCTGCTTCCACAGATTGCAATCTGTTCCCACAGAATGCAATCTGTTCTCACAGAATTAGTCATCTGTTCCCACAGATTGCAATATGTTCCCAAAGATTACGTAATTCTGTTCCCACCGATTGCAATCGGTTCCCACAGATTGCAATCGGTAGCACATGTTTCAATCTGTTCCCACAATGGCAATCTGTTCCCACAGATTGCAATCTGTTCCCACGAATTACGTTATCTGTTCCCCAAAGATTGCAATCTGTCCCACAGATTGCAATCTGTGCCCACAGATTCCCGTAACTGTTCCCACAGTTTGCAATCTGTGACCACAGATTGCAATCGGTTCCCACAGTTTGCAATCGGTTCCCACCAGATTACATACTCTGTTCCCACAGATTGCAATCGGTTCCACAGATTGCAATCTGTTCCCAAGATTGCAAATATGTTTCCCACCGATTGCAATCTGTTCACCACAGATTGCAATCTGTTACAACAGATAGATACGGGTCTGTTCCCACAGATTGCCAATCTGTTAAAAGATTACGTAATCTGTTCCCCAAGATTGCAATCTGTTCCCAAGATTACGTAATCTGTTCCACCAGATTACGTTAAATCTGTCTCCACAGATTGCAATCTGTTCCCAAGATTACGTATTCTGTTCCCACAGATTGCAATCTGTTCCACAGATTGCAATCTGCTCCCACAGATGGCAATCTGTTACCACAGATTGCAATCTGTTCACAGATTGCAATCTGTCCCAAACAGATTTCGTAATCTGTTCCCAAGATTGCCAAATAGTTCCCACTAGGCAGATTGCAATCTGCTCCCACAGATTGCAATTCTGTTCCCACAGATTGCATCTGTTGACAGTTTGCAATTCTGTCCCACAGTTACGAATCTGTTCCCACAGCTTACGTTAATCGGTTCCCACAGATTGCAATCTGTTCCCACAGGACGTTAATTCGTTCCCACAGATTGCAATCTGTTCCCCACAGATTACGTAAAATCGTTCCCACAGATTGCAATTAATCTGTTCCCACAGATTGCAATCTGTTAGCACAGTTTGCAATCTTTCCAAGATGCAAGCTGTCCCACAGATTGCAATCTGTTCCCACAGATTAAGAAATCTGTTCCCCGATTGCACTCTGTTCCCACAAATTCCGTAATCTGTTCCCACAGAGCAAACGTCCCACAGATTGCAATCTGTCCCACAGATTGCAAATCTGTTCCCACAGATTACATTTCGTTCCCACAGATGGACAATCTGTTCCCAAGATGCAATCTGTTCCACCAGTTTGCAATCTGTTCCCACAGATTGCATTGTTCCCGAAAGATTGCAATCTGTTCCACAGATTACGTGATCTGTTCCCACAGATTGCAATCTGTTGCCACAGATTACGTAATCTGGTCCCACAGATTGGCCAATCTGGTCCCACAGATGGCAATATGTTCCCACAGATTGAGATCTGTTCCCACAGATTTGCAATCTGTTCCACAGAGTGGCAGATCTGTTAACACAGATTTGCAATCTGTTCCACAGATTGCAATCTAATCCCACACAGATTGCGATAGTTCCACACAGATTGCAAAATCTGTCCCCACAGAGTGAAATCTGTTCACAGATATACGGAATCGGTCCCACAGAGTGCAATCTGTTCCCACCGAGACGCAGATTGCAATCTGTCCCACAGATTGCAATCTGTTCCACAGAGTTGCAATCTGTTCGCACAGTTCAATCTGTTTCCACAGAGTACGTAATCTGTTCCCAAGATTACGTAAATATGTCCACAGATTTGCAATCTGTTCCCACAGATTACGTAAGCTGGTCCCACAGATTGCAATTCGTTCCCACAGATACCTATCTGTTCCCACAGATTGCAAATCTGTGCCCACAGATTCAATCTGTTCCCACAGATTGCCAACTGTTCCCACAGTGTGCAATGTTCCCAAGATAAGTGTAATCTGGGGGCACAGATTGCAATCTGTTTCCACAGATTGCAATCGGTTCGCACAGTTTGCAATTTTCCCACAGATATCGTAATCTGTTCCCACCCAGATTGCAATCTTCCACAAATTACGTAATCTGTTCCAACAGATTGCCATTTCGGTCCCACAGATTGCAATATGTTCCGCACAGATTACAAAATGTTCGCACATTGCAATAGGTTCCCACAGATTGCAATCTGTTACCACAGATTGCAATCTGTGGCCAAAGATTGCAAACTGTTCCCACAGATACGTAATCTGGTCCACCCAGATTGCAATGTTCCCACAGATTTACGTAATCTATTCCCACAGAGTGCAATCTGTCCCACAGATTACAACATGTTAGCACAGTTTGCAATATGTGCCCACGGATTGCAATCTGTTCCCACAGTGCAATCTGTCCCACAGATGGCAATCTGTTCCACAGATTACGTAATCTGTTCCCACAGATTGCAAATCTGTTCCCACAGATTGCAAATATGTCCCACAGATTCCAATCTGTCCCCACAGATTGCAATCGGTTCGCACAGTTTGCAATCTGTTCGCACAGAGTTCAAATGTGGCCCTCAGATTGTAATCTGTTCCAACAGATTACGTAAATCTGTTCCACAGATTGCATCTGTTCCCACCCTAGAGTTTCCGTAATCTGTTCCCACAGATTGCAATCTGGGGCCACAAATTACAATCTGTTCACACAGTTGCAAGCTGTTCCCACAGATTACGTTATCTGTTCCCACAGATTTCAATCTGTGTGCCAAGATTGCATCTATCCACAGTTTGCAATCTGTTCGCACCACAGATTGCAATCTATACCCACAGATTGCAATCTGTGGCCACAGATTGCATCTGTTCCACAGATTGCAATCTGATGGCCACAGATTGCAATTTGTCCCACAGTGCAATCTGTGGCCACAGATTGGAAATTTTCTGTTCGCACCGGTGCAATTCGTTCCCACAGATTGCAATTCTGTGGCCACAGATTGCAATTGTTCCACAGATTGCAATCTGTTCCAAGATTGCAATCTGTTCCCACAGTTACAATCGTCCACAGATTGCAATCTGTTCGCAAGTTTGCAATTCTGTGGGAATCTGTGGCCCACAGATTGCAATCTAATCCCACAGATTGCAATCTGTTCCCACAGATTGCAATCTGTTCGACACTAGTTTGCAATCTGTTCGCCACAGATTGCAATCGTGGCCTTCCCAGATTGCAATGTGGGGCCACAGATTGCAATTGTTCCCACAGATTGCACATCGGTTCCCACAGATGCAATCTGTTCCCCAAGATTGCAATCTGTTCCACAAGTTTGCAATATGTTCGCACAGATTGCAATCTGTGGCCTCAGAGTGCAATCTGTGCACAGATGCAGGTTATGTTTGAAGGCTGACAGTTAAGTATCACCTGCCCGTTTTGCGTCATTTGTCATTATCTGTATATAGTGGGGCTTAGGATCAATCTCAGGATTATGTTGACCGGGGGGACAAAAGCGACATTTTTGGGATGGGGCTTCCTGACTGTATATCAATGATTTTACAGGAGCCCTCTCAGCTCGATTCCAATATGGCCGCCCGTTCATGATAAAAAAGTTTTTTTTTTATTGTGTGATTTTCTTGCGTTTATTGGTTAAAAAGAAAGCGGAATTCTATCAAAAATATTATATAAATACTAAATCTTATCTTCAAGAGGTTCCGTCTCATCCTCAAGTCAAACTGAAGATAAAAATATGGCCACAATTCATGTAAAAAATGGCAAATTCCTTGTTTTTATCCCCTGGATTGAAAAGCAGAGGGGGAGATTGAGAGGGGTGCGATGTCTGCTAGGATGTATGTGTTATGTGGGTGTTTCAGTTTGGTTAGGTTTTGGTTAGGTTTTGGTTGGTTTAGTTTTTTTCGATCTCCTTGACAAGTTGAGGTCCGATTCTTTTAAAAACCAGACTTGGGGGTTAAGGTGCTAATAGTGTTCCTTCAGGTGTAGTGTAGATGATGTCCAAAAGGTCATGGAACTAAGGCAAAGGTCATCTGAGGTCAGTCCAGACTGCCATCTTGCCCGGGGGATGACTTTCTGCTGTATTTTTAGAAGTCATATGACGGATTAAAATTTGCATTTTTGATTAAAAAAAAAAAAAAAAAAAAAAAAAAAAAAAAAAAAAGAGTGGGGAAATGTTAGCGGCATTGAATCAGGGGTCTGCACATTAACCGAGGGTGGATAAACACTGAGGGGCGGGGGGGGGGGGGTGTAGGGGGTTGCTTTTTAATGGTTTTATCGCAGTATAATGCTGGTAGAATTAGGGTGCGTTTGTTTAAAAAACAATCAAGACAATGGAAAAGTTGATTTCCAAGATTTAGATACTCCTATTTTGAACTTTGTTCCATGGGCCATGAAACAAGGATTGTATGCAAATGCCTGAGATGGATGAACTGTGTGGCGGGATCATTTTTGCAATACAGCATCAAAAATCATTGAAATAGCTATTTTAGAGTAAAATGGCTCCAATTTTTTTCGGGCTCGCCCGCTCCCCGGGTTAATTATAGACCACAATTTTGTACCACTCGGATCGAAATCTGAAAGTGGGTTGGGAAAGTTACCACTTACAACCAGCGTCGCCGATCCGGGTGCCCTATGCATAATCATGATTTGCAAAAAATAGGGGGGTTCGCCCTGGTCCGCCCCTGGGTATATAAAAACAAGATTGCAAACTGTGGGAACAGATTATCCAAAAACAGATATGTTAACTAGTCCCCTATGGGGTTCGTTCGTATACAGATGGCTTTAGGGAAGTCAAAAGGTCTTCTGGGACAGGGGTTATGCATGAATACCAGAGGAACATTCTCTTATTCTATAAAACATTGCAATTCAGCCAATTTAAGCAAAAATTGAGTTGAAACCAGTTATCATAGAAAATGTGAAACATATAAGAAATAAACATTTTATGCCGAAATAGGCTAAAAAATTAATGACCTTGGGACCTTTGACCCCAGGGTCACATCAGGTCCGGTAGAAGAGGTTTTATTTTGATATTGCTCTGCTTAGAGACAAATATTAGAATATATTTGGTAACTAAATTCATGCACAAAACTTGGCAATGAAAAAAGTGGAGGATTAATTGGCTGTTTTTATTGCGACCCCTACCCCTGATATTTTGCCAGTTGCTTTAGGATAGGCATTAATCATCAACTGGCTCACAAATATCTCACCAAACATTTATGGACAAATTTTCGCTGTTGGGAACATAAAATTCTTTAAAACTAGCTACATTAGGCTTTACAAATATGTAATCTTTAAAAATAAAAAATATTAACCTTTGGGTGGCATGGGGACCCCCCTTAGCCACTAGACTAAGTGTGTGTAACTGAAATGGACAACTGAATGCAATCCATTTAAAAAATTACTAAACGTTTGTTCAATAAACCAATTGTTTATAGCAGATAATTAACCTATTTAGTATAAATTGCAAAACTGTTGTAGAAATTATGGAAATTAAAGTGGCCCACCCCAGTAAATATTTCCTACTTCTTGGTCATTTAATTATTCTTTATTTACCACACTGCACACGTGGCTGCAGCATATTTCAATCCACTCATATCGAGAGTGAAATACCTTGAACCTGCATTTCATCTGAGGAAAAAAATAAAACTAAAGCAGGGGGATCGGATGCAAATTCGTTAGAGTTTGCGGAATTCATTTACTTGAAATGACAACACTTAATTCATGATTCAATGGGGAAATTGATTCTCATACATGGATGCTACGAGAATCCCGGCGAGATCGGATTCTGTGATTCTTGTCGAATTTGCATCCATGCTAGAGTGAAGTCAGCGCTTGAATTTTCTTTCTTCAATGCCATTCAAATGTACAAGATTTTACTCTTCCAGAATTGAAACTTTCACCCTTTCGCCCACGAATTTTGGCACCGAGAGTGAAATACTCTTCAGAAAAAATGTGAGTGAGTGTGATGAAATGCGGATTATGGGGCAGCATGATGCAAACATTAATTTGCACCATTATAACATCAAAATGGCACGCCAGAAATCACAGATTAACAAAATGTGGAAATAAACTTTCTCTGGGATATCTAGTGAACCATAAAAAAGAAATGAGGTGCCTAGGATCATGTAAAATGTACCTCTTTAAGGGAGTGTACCACATGGTGTGCGCTTTTGTTTTTACCAAATGTTCGTGATTTTTTGCACATTTAAACATCAAACTGTGTACTATAGTTACCAACAAAGAATATCCAATGCAACGACAATCATGAGCTGTATTTTTTGCCAATTTAAAACAGCTATTTGAACATCTAAAGTCACAAAAAACCGTTGGTCTAAACGTCGGGAATTTAAGCACATTTAACGCCGTAAGGCGCAAGGCGCACCATCGCGTCGCGCGGGTAATTTTTGGGCGTAATGAAGCTGCATTGAGAGTGTTTTAAGTAACTTTTGCGCGAACGCATCTGGAAAAAAAGAAAAATATATTGGGAAATGTAAACAAGCGCTAATTTAGACCAGATGAAATTTCAATTGCTTCTAATTTTCTGGAGTTAGAGACAAAATATGTTTGATTCACTAGTTGCATAAAGAATGTATTTCATCCCCCCCCCCCCCACTGACCACCAACCTACTCAATTTTGAAGTTCAAAGATAAAGTTATTTGAGAAAAGAGGATGCTGAAAAATGGGCGTGAAAAGTCACTTTGTTACTAAAACACGGATTTTCTCAATGTTAAATTTCGCAAATTGGCAAATTTTCCAGACAAGAGAACTTAAAAATACCGGAAGTAAAGGGTAAGGTTAACTTCCACGATAGCAATGGTCTCTCTAGGGACGGATTTCTAAAAGTTTTTCCGTTTCCATTTCTAACCTAATAGTTATTCTCAATATATACTCAATTTTGGAAAAGAAAAAAGTAAACAATCACACTTTTTTGAACATTTTTCCGTTATATTACGAAAAGTAAGCTTCATTTTTAAAAAATGAAAAAAGAACCGTCCCTAGACAAATGTGTCGTTTTCCTAAAATAACATAACGAATCCATGACAAATCAAATTGTTTTTTATGCTATTAAGGTTCAAAATTATATATTTAAAAATGTTTTGTTGTTTTTTAGTATTTTTCTCAAAAACGGAAAGGTTTACATTAATCTGATGCAATCATCGGCGGGTCATCGTCCAATTTCTTGCTAGAAATGTATACTTTTACATACAATAATCAAATATTTGCAAAGTTACAAACCAAAATAGATACTCGGAAACTCAAGGTTCACACTGCCCTTAAGGAGAGGGACGGGGTCTAGACTAAGATTACACAGGGTCAATTTTTAGATTGATCCAATTATGTTGAAAGTATATCACATTATTTATCTAACCATAAGCAATTCCAAAAAGGTATATTTTTAACTACCAGGTATCTACAACCTAGTCTTGGAGCTAGTGCAACATAAGGAAAATCCATACATTTTGTCGTTTATAGTGATTTCATTCAGATTAGAGACTTCAATTTTGTATTTGCTACAATACGAAATTGGAAATTTCACAATTTTGCACCAAAGAAATAATTCTCAGCTTAATTCTTTCAGATGTGGTGTAGTATCCTCCAATCGAATGACAGGAATATTTTTGTGTTATCCATATTGACTGCTCAATGCCAAAAATTGCTAAAAATTGACTGAAAATCATGTTGTACATGTTATTGACTCTGTAAATAAATTTCTTCCTTCCCTCTCACTTCAATATTTCACAGATACTACCACAAAATGAGTAGTGACACATCATCGGTTTCAGACCATGAGGTGCGGCTTCCCTCTGCACTTCTCCACAAACAACTAGCACAGAACACTGTTCGAGCCTGTACTCCAGAGACTGAGGTCACTGAGCATTCACAGCATCCCGATATCTCTATCTTGTGTGATAAATGCAAGAGTTTTGTGGCAGTTCGATTACTCCAAGCCCATCGATCATACCATCATGCATTGCTGAAACTCGAATACAGAGGAAGATTCAGACCAGACAGTGTAAAGGTATTGACTAAACGAAGACAGCAAATTCTTCGCAAACTCAATAAGTCTCCTGGTATGTCCGTAACTGTTGTACAACAGGTCAATGATGCCTACGAGTTGTTGAAAGCATATCTAGAGGACACCTATGAGGACCTCATCCAGGTGCAAGAACACACAGCTACAGCATGCCATGGTTTGTCTCTCAATTGCAGTGCAGCATGTGCACATGCTGTGGGGATCTGTTCCGATGCCAATGAGAGATGGAAACCAAGTATGGAAGACACCAGAGTATTTCAGGATTACTTTGGTAATGATGATAACAAGTGCTTCTTCGCAATCTATGATGGGTACAGTGGCCGCTTTGCAGCTGACTTTGCTGCCAATGACCTGCACCACTTTCTTCTGAGTGAGATGTCAAAATTTGATTCTTCAATAAAATGCACATGCACTGTCAATCTTGCTGGATACCATGATTTAACAGAGTATAAACTAGACCGACCAAAAGCTGCTGTCCACAAAAACAGTATTCGTCACATACTGCACGAAGAGAGTTGTAACGTCATCAAACAGGTTATGCACACATGTGAAGAAAACATAGCAGTACTTAATCAAGAAAAGAAGTCAAGTGAAACACAAATTGCTCCTACTGTTGAGCTCAACAAAATAACACTCACAGATTCACAAGTAGAATTAGAAGAAGAAAAACTTTCCTTCAACCAGAATGTTGAAACTGCTCTAAGACAATCCTTCAGGATGACAGATCATGCGCTGTCCTATGGTATCGATGAAACATCTCGTGTTAGGTGGAGTGGGTGTTCAGCATTGGCTTGCGTCATCCATAACCTTGGACCTGAAGACGAAATTGCAGAGAAACATAAGAATTTACAAGAGACCAAAATTAATGAAATAAACGAAGCAAAGGAAAGTGATGATGACAGTGTGGTATCTTGTGCATCAGAGGGAGAGAAGCAGCGTGGCATGTTGTATTTGGCAAATGCAGGTGAGATATCATTCTATTTTTTTGTTTTGTTTTGTTTTTAAAGAAACACTGGTAGGGA
>JAMKCH010025475.1:0-20383 GCA_023653785.1 Ophioderma brevispina | reverse complement strand
TGACAATCCGTCCTCTCTCACAATAAAACTAACCAGGTACATATATATAGGTCGTTGACACTAAATTTTCTTCTGAAAACGCGGTTAATGAATAGAAATGAGTTAAGTAAAAGTTACGGATTTTGGTTCTGCACAAAGTGTTAGGTCAAAAGCTGCCCAGCAACAGTCTCTTATGATGTTTGTTCCATGTTTCTTTCCTTTTGGGTAATAAATTGATGAAAAACATGGCCAAGTTAATTGAACAACGCCTATAGAAGCTCAATATTACTATTGTGAATGAGGTACAGTATTGTGTCCTGAAAAGTACTCAGTCTAAATTGGAGAGCATACAGCTGAAATCTCTTCAGCGCGCGACAATATAACAATGGGCCTGAACTCCCAGATGAAAGGGAATTTGGCAGTGTTTTTCTCACCGCATACCGGGCCGGTGCATGAATATCTTAAACTCCATTGTTTGCTGAAGTATATGGGTATCCATAGGTCATTGAGATTGGGGAAATGAATTGAAGGGACATTATTCCTTTTTTCAAGAAAATTGCCAGGTTTAGTGTGGGAAACAGACGATTATATGATTTGAATAATTATTATGAATGTACACTTGGTTTTCCCCCAGCCCCCCCGATGGAGACTACAAAACACAAGCATAGAAGGACATGTCCATCGACTTATTGGGGATTGGCCTCTATATGCCTTTGACCATGTAAATTCCCAATATATTATTTTGTTTTGTTAAGCATGCTGTCCCAATTCAAGGTGGAAACCCCATTTGAGACCTTTAAACCTACAAATTGGTCATATATTCTGTAATATACTAATAAATAATATTTGGTTATGCATTCAAAAATCATTAAAAGAAGAATAAGAGATATGCGGTCTTGGGCTATTAGCCACATATGCAGGCTTTGTTTCCTAACATACAATTCATGATGGGGCCACATGTCAAAGTTCAGGATTTCTTAAAAACCTAAAACTGCTATATATTTGTAATGTATTGACACCATCTTAAACCATCTTTAACAATATAAAAAATGCCAAATGACTTTCTAAATGGTTAAAGTTATATCTCGTACTTTTTACACTTTTTATCGTAAACTTCGGCAAATGCTAATCTTACAAATATTAGATGTTGGTAGATTTTTGAAGGTATTCATTATGGTGCCTTCTTGAATTTTGAATACAAAGCTAAAACATTAGATATGACCTTCTAATAGGCAACATGATACTATCACATGCTTAATATTTTTTCCTTTTATCAAACGTATGGATTGTTAGGAAATATAGAGATATTTGTGTAATTTCTAGCGTTTTAAGGATCTTTGAATGCAGCGAACCGGCAGCAATTCTTAAATTGCGAGCTGTTTAAAAAAGGTCAGTGTCAGGAAAAGTCAGATACACGGGTATTAAAAGACATAATTCACACTCAAACTTGAAACCTTACAATTGTGCAGGACGTTTTGCGCGGACCAAATACTAATCAGGTAAGCGCTCGATCCAGTGTATGCTCCTCCATGCGTATAGGCGTGCGTCGAGACCCGTGAGATTCAGCTATCTTGTACTTTCCCTGGACAAGAAACTAACCGCTTGGTTGCTCGATTTACCCATGCGATATTGGGAAGCTGGTCCCGGCTCTGCGATGGTTACTGATTTGTATGTTGCTGATAAGGGAAAGCGCTGATCCCGATGGATGCATCCCCTGAAATGATGCGAAATGGTTGATGGTATATGGTTGGGCCACACAGTGATCAGCGACCATTTGTGTGAAAGCGATTTAGAGGCCAATAGCATAGGCGCTATATAAATCTCTGCTCTTATTATGTTATGATGTATACACTAACTATTTTTGAATACCTTTTGTAGGCAAAAAAACTCCTTTTACTTGGCACCATTTAAAATTCAAGAATGGTTGTTCGAAATGTTCCTTGTTGTTAACAATGTTATATTGGATTCCTGGACCCCGAAAACATGGTCGTAGCTTGGGATATAGACTCTCAGATTCATGAGTTTACTGGTATTGGAGACCGGAGAAGTGTGGCAAAAAAAACGTCTTCCCTTGGCGGCCATATTGAAATTCAAGATTGGCTTCCACAACCACATGGTCCCCATTGTTGTATTAATGTTTTATGGATTTATGGGGGGGGGGGGGGGACCCTGAAAAAAATGCGTATAGGTGCGATAAATCATGCCTCTAATAGTTTCAGAGAATGTATTAAAAAAAAAAAATTCCCTTGGCGGCCATTTTGAATTTCAAATGGCCTCACAGCCACATGATCTAATGTTGATTCATCATTGAGCATTGACACCCTCCAACAATGGGTTTAGATTGTGGTGGAATTACAGTTTCTAGTGTTTAGAAGCCAAGATATAGTATATTATAGGTTCAAAATGCGGCCATTTTTAATTATCCAAGATGGCTGCTCAATATGCGTTTTAAAAAAATGCCACATTGATTTTCATGTTCATTGTAAAGTGAGCTTAGGAAAATGCAACAATAGCAAATCTGCATTAAAAGCCAACAAATAATAATATTTGAAATAGTGAACCTGACTTAATAGTTATGCTTCATTTTTCTTCATATAGGAAATTCACAGAATGAGTGGTGGATGGTTGATTTTGGAACGCATGTGTGTGTCACTCAAGTCAAAATTTATAACCGTGTTGACTGTTGTGGTGAGTATATCCCTGACGTGCCTAGAGGAAAATCTGACAATCACCGCAAAAAAGTGAGGTAGCGGTATTTGTTGTTGTCAGATCTAGGAGCAATTTCCCACTAACCCAAGGCAGGGGTCCGCTCCGGGATTTTTTGTGGTGGGTTTTGAAGGCTTTACGGGACGTTAGGGATATAGTAGAATAATCTGAACGATAAACATAGTATCATCAGCCTCGTCCACACAGCTCATTCCATTTACTATTTGATTGTTTGGAAGACATTTCATAAAATTCAAATACTTATTTTCTGGAATTCTTTCTCCTTTAACAAACATACAAAAATAAAATGTATGTGAGTTCCACTGTAATGATAATCAGCATGACCAATCCTTTCCAATACTGTTTAAAGAAAATCAAATTTAAGTACATAATAATATATAATTTGCATAATCTGTTAGTCATAATACAATGGAAATATTTAACAAAAACAGCAAAAAAAAAATGAAATTAAAGCGGCACTGGCACATTTTCACAAAATATGAAATTTCTTCAATTTGCTCTCAAATGATAGTCTAGGCCATTGGAAGAACAGAGATATATTTTACACATAAAAATAGCATACCCCAAAACAGATAGGGACATTGATATGAGGATAAATATCCAGGTAATTTGTAGGCCAACTTTTAAGTTTTCCACAACTTTAATCAACAAATGTGTCTATTACATGAATATTTTGACTCGTACTCACTGATATTAAAACCGCAAAGGTTATAGACCGGTCAAACAGTGTGCATAGCGTGGGAAACATGCATACGGTGTGCGTGTTCTTGTGTTAAACGCCATTTTCGTCGTCTGCTGAATTTCGCGTCGCCGGCGACGCTAAATTACAAAATTGTTCCGTTTACCCATAAGGAAGCTGATTTGGTCTTAATCATTTCGGTGAGGGCTTTTGTATATAAAAGCTTTACAACCATGCAAAAATATCGATTTTGAAAAATCTTGAGGACGCACTATTTTTCAAATGTGCCAGTGTCTCTTTAATGTTTAAAGATATCCAGATAAAGTGTTCCAGAGAAAGAATGTACATCTTTGCACATAATCTGATGTAACCCTTAAAGGTGCTCGTTCCGATTTTTGTCTACCGTGTTCTCTACTTGATATGAGAGCCTGACACTTGTGCACACTGACTAGCAAGTACCGTGGGAAACAGACTTGCGGCTTGATGCTAGACGCGATAATGCATAGTGCTACGCCCTATTCACTATTGTGCTAATATTGATAGTTAACCACTAAAACGATAGTTTTTTATCTATATCTTGAGAAAGAAATGGATTTGAAAGCTGAAATTTCAGGACAACAATGAGAAAAATACGGCCTTTCATCTGATATCAAAATTTATACTACTTCCGGTAAAAGCAGGGGGTCCCAAAGACGATCGGAACAAGCACCTGTAATATACACTAGGTATAATGAGATGAAATCAAACGCTCTATGCAGCCACTGATCTATTACTATGTTTGTGAAATACAAAAGTTAATGTTCCAATATTTTTGTAAATTTTAGACATGGTGTACCATTGTAAATATAACAGATGTTTGATTTTTTTGCCGGAAGTACAAATAGTAATGTTAATATATCATTTACCTTTACCTGATATTTTATAATATATGAAGTATGAAAAGAAAACAACACAGAAGGGCACTATATCAAGCATATTACAGATTAAGACAGGCCCACAAGTTCAAGTGGAGCCTTTTTTAAATAGTAATTACATAAGCTTCAATAAAATGCCCATCACGAACGAAACAGAAACGGGAGTAAAAGAAGAAGAAAAGGTAATACGGAAGCATCTAAGTGCCATCCGACTTGACTATTTGGCGAGATAATTTATCTTGTCAACAAGACATATCTGTATCATGTCGACATGTTCAGATAATTTTCTCACCATACCGACTTTTCAGCCTTTTTAAGTCGTCATGGTGAGATAGAATATCTTGCCAAGTCGACTTCACAAAATGTACATGTCGTCATGGCGAGACAGAATATCTTACCAAGTCCACTTAGCAAAAGGTAGAAGTCGTCATGGCGACATAAATTATCTAGTCAAGTCGACTTTGCAAAAATGACGTCATCATGGCGAGATAGAATATCTTGCCAAGTCGACTTCAAAAAAAGTAGATTTCTAAATGGCGACAAATTATCTTGCTAAGTCGACTTAACAAAAAGTAGATGTCGTCATGGCGACATAAATTATCTAGTCAAGTCGACTTCCCAAAATATACATGTCATCATGGGGAAATAGAATATCTTGCCAAGTCGACTTAAAAAAAGTAGATGTCTACATGGCGACATAAATTATCTTGCCAAGTCGACTTCACAAAAGTAGATTAGTGCTGCAGCAAGAGCCCGAAAAACCCTCTATTTTTCGAGTAACCGGTGACCTAATTTGAACAAAGTGCATCATATATCAAATTAAAGCTTGAAATCTCAGGAATCCGAAACTGCATGATGCAAAAAAATATAAACCTGTACAAGTTGAGTTACGAGGGGGGAAATGACCCCTATGAAAATCACCAATAAATGAAATTGACGCTGGTATGCATCTACTATATAGTACAGCCTCCGATTTTTTTTTTTTTTTTTTTTTTTTTTTTTTTTTTTTTTTTTTTTTTTTTTTTTTTTTTTTTTAGATAAATACCATCTATCCATGGTGATGTGACTACAGCCTCTGACTTATTTTCTCCCAGGAATTAAAATGCTTAACTATATTGTAAAGTGATCTCAGATATTCCATTCATTATTTTCATAACATCTGCACAAATTTAAGCTAAAACAAATGATCCGTTACCTGGGGGGCAACCCTCTTGGCTAAGAAATGATTCAGTAAATTTATCGGCCTACAGCGCAACCCTCTTATCTAAGAAATGATTGGTTCAGTAAACTTATAGGCCTACAACCTATAAATTTATTTATAGTCCGTCAATAAATATATAAGCCTGCGGCGTAAGCTTTCTATTTGAGAAATTCTTATTTCTGTAAATTCCTGCCGCGGACCCTCTTAAATGATAATTCAGTAAATATAATAGCCTGAAGCTCAATCCTCTTACCTAAAGAAATAAGTTCGGTAAATTTAAAGGCCTGCGGCACAATCCTTTTAGCTAAGCAATGATTATTTCGGTAACTTTAATTAAAACAATTGTTCAAAAATCTTTTTCACGAGTGAAGAACTCGCAGAAAAGCAACCCTCCTTGCACATAGGTAGGGGCATAACAGGGGTCACTCGTCAGAAGGGGCAACTTCCCGATTTTGAGGCAGACTTCTTTCTTTTTGAGGCAAGCTCTTTCCTGGTCAAAGATCTCTGGGGCTGGCAACATGCCCCCCAGGGCCGTACGTCCAATTACAAGATAGGCAATTAAGCGGCAAAAGTTACAAAATATAAAACCATTAAAAATTCATTTCCCTACTTTCAAACCTCTATTTTCTTGGTGCAATGGTAACATGGTAACAGAATAAGTTCGATAATGTTCCCATACAACCAAAAGATATTGTTTTGTAAATTGTGAGAAAATCGCCAAGATATAGGCCTACAATAAGTCTTTCACACATACACACACACATACAAACACCCCACCACAATCCAACACCCCCATACACACATGGGCATGTTCAGAATGGTTGGAATAATCTCATACAATCATCTCCCCCTCCCCGCCTCACACCCCCCCCTTTTCCAATAAAATCACGAATACTAGTTCTTCCATAATTTCCAATAATATCACTTATATCGTTACATGTCAAGTCTACGTCCACTCTGAGTAGACGTAAAATCGCGTTACTTTACGATATCCTGCGACTAAGTTAGTTGCAGGAAGTCATGAACAGTCCGTGAATAGCGTACGTGCTAGTTAAGACCGACGTAGATTTTTCGTAAGTTTTTGAAGAAAATCTGAAGTGCATACTAAGTTTCGGGAAAACAGTAAATTCGTAAGTGTGAAACTTTACCACAAGTTGCGATAGAAAGATCGATATCAAAGCAAAATCAATCAATCAATCACTTTATTTCAATATCATCACATAAATGCTTACAAAGACACAAACGCAATGATATTGAGGAATGATCGAGAGCCAAAAAGGCCCAGATGTGATCATTCCCTAAACCTAGTTTCATGACACACCAAACAGAGACACGCCATACAACATACACTGTCGTACGCACTTTCTGGAACGGACCCCAGCCCGGATCCCAGGAATTAAGTGGGGGGAATGCGGATTTGCCAGAAGGAAATCCTTTTGCATACAACACCCCATTATTTCAGCTCGCTGGCGCTCGCAGGTTTGACCCACAATTTTTTCAAACACCGTCGTCTCAAAATCTGAAGGGGGGTGAGAGTGACATCATCCCATCGTTGAAAAAACAGTACACATGTACACAACCTATGCGTAATATCAATGGATTAACAGCTACTAATTTTATTCATATCCATGCACCACAACTAAACCCCTTCAAACAATCAAAGTTACGCAAAGCCGCAACTTTAACATGGCCAAACGACCTTCACATGACGAGCGGACCTTCAACATCATAAAGCGGACCTTTTTCATTTTTTTGGGGGGGTCGCAAGCACCCCCGCACCCCCCTTCTACGTGCCCTGGACGAGACACTTAGCCATTTAATTTATGTACCTGTTTTCCTTTCCATCCCCAAACCACCAGGTGGTGGGGCCCTGTGGGTCACCCCTACAGACAAAGCCATCCCTTAGTTAACATTCCTAAACATCAAAGGTTGATGAGTTGAAAGGATGAAGGCGCCTAACAAGTTTGCCTGGAATTCCTCTTTTGTTAATCCCCCAACAACTCAGGAGCGGTGATTAATTATTAGTAAACCAAAAATGGACCTAAGTTAGCCAGTAGCCCGAGACACCGCCAAAGATTAGGTCAAGAAAAAATTCGAATCAAAACTGACGGACGGACAAACGGACGAACCGACGAACGCACCACGCTCGTGAGAGAGACCCGACGGACACGCTCCGAGCCGCACACACAACACACCCACACACACAGACCACCTCACACACACATATCGCGTCAACATCTTTGAGGAGTCACTAGGCCAATCGTATGGCCCCCCCTATATACATTAAGCGCATCCTGCTATTAGTCAAACTAATACATACACAATGCCATGTTAATATTTACTAACGCAACGCGTTCTTTTTTTATTGCATTACGCGTCGATTTTTTATTACATTACAACGAAAATTTTATTACATTTACGCTTCAATTTTATTTATTTTACATTTACACTCAATTTTTATTACATTACGCGTTTTATTACATCACACGCTCAAATTTATTACATCTACGCGTCGGTTAGTACTTACACGAAATTATTACATCACACGGGGAACATGGACCCCTTATGAAAATCACCAATAATGAAATTGACGCTGTATGCATCTACATATAGTACAAACCTCCTATGTTTTGGGTTTAATAAGCACATGTTTGAATATCCCCTACCTGTCATGATTATGTAGTTAGCACCATTTCATTATGTTCATATAATAATTCTATTACTGTAGATCACATGGGGGGTGGAGAGGAATCCGCCAAAATTAGATAAATACATCTATCCATGGTGAGTACTACAGCCTCTGACTTATTTTCTCCCAGACTTAATGCTTAACTACATTGTAAAGTGATCTCAGCTATTCCATTCATCATTATTTCATCACATGTGCACAAATTTAATCTAAAACATAGATCCGTTCTCGGGGGGGGGAGGGGGCAACCCTCTTGGCATAAGATGATTCAGTAAATTTATCAGCCTGCAGCGCAACCTCTTATCTAAAAAATGATTGGGTTGCAGTCTGCGGCGTAAGCTTTCTTTTGAGAATTCTTATTTCTTTCTGTAAATTCCTGCCGCGGACCCTCTTAAATGATAAATGTCAGTAAATATAAATATCCTGAAGCTCAATCCTCTTACATAAGAAATAAGTTCCTTTAAATTTTAAAGGCCTGCGGCACAATCCGTTAGCTTAAGCAGGATTATTTCAGTACCTTTAATTACAAACAATGTTCCAAAATCTTTTTCACATTCACGAGTACGAGTGAAGGAACCTCGCAGAAAAGCAACCCTCCTTGCACATAGGTAGGGGCATAACAGGGGTCACTCGTCAGAAGGGGCAACTTCCCGATTTTGAGGCAGACTTCTTTCTTTTTGAGGCAAGCTCTTTCCTGGTCAAAGATCTCTGGGGCTGGCAACATGCCCCCAGGGCCGTACGCAGGATTTATTTTTTTTGGGGGGTGCGAGACTTCGAAAAGGGACGATTTTTCGAAAAAGTGAACCTTTTTTTTTGAAAAAGTTGACTTTTTTTCTAAAATTTTTTTTTTTTTTTTTTTTTTTTTTTTTTTTTTTTTTTTTTTTTTTTTTTTTTTTTTTTTTTTTGCCTAGGTTCCAACCTTTAGTTGAAGCGGTATAGCCCTGTAATGGTTCAAGGTCACCATGGGGTAAATGCTCCGATGTTGTTGAAAGTGGTGTCAAATGATTCCTTGTGTCATACTGAAACAGAAAATGCATTTTAATTGATTTTTGATATCACCATTGCGACATAGACCCATAGACCATGTAGACCCTTGCGACATTTTGCTATGTAATTAGCCAACCAAATGTCACACTGTCAAATAATACATTTTTGGATCCTGTGAGACAATACAAACAACTTATCACTAGTTTCAACAAAATCTGAGCATTGGGTAAATTTTATCCCAGGATGACCTTGAACCATTATGGGGCTATAGCGCTTTAACTAAGGTCGGAACCTAGGCAAATATATACTTTTTCTAATCCTTATAAGGAGACGAACATGTTAATGTACATTAACACACAATTTGACTCGATTTTTAAATTTTGTCCCTGTAGTAACATTTCCCCCCTTGACGAAGTGGACAGCAGTTCCGAAATTTTGCACCCTATCATTTTCTGACTTTCTGGTTCCAATTGAGAAAGAAAAACAGCAAGCAAATCAACTTAGTCCTACGTGAACTGTTCATTGACTACCACCCCACACTACGTCCTTTTTTGGGAACTTTTTTAACATTAAATCACCAAATGTGGACTTCTTCTTTTTCAAATTTCGCAAAATTTGGACTTTTATCAAAAAAAAAAATCAGTAAAGGAGGTGGAACCTTTGCCTTTTGTGGAAGTTGGGGGGGGGGGGAGGGGTGCGACGTGGTACGGTCCTGTGCCCCCGTCCTGCTGTTAACTGCAACTTACTGCACGTAACTTAATATGAGAGGAATATATTTATAACGAATCTAACATTTATGATGACTTACTTAAATCCTATAACTTATAGACATGTTCACTCCAATAGCCCCCAACTTTGATGCCCACCCCCCTGTAACGGATCATTATTTGTTTTCGATTAAATTTGTGCATATGGTTATTAAAAAATGAATGGAATATCTGAGATCACTTTACAAAATTACCGTACATAATACAAGTAGTCAAGTATTATGTTATATCATTTTAATTCCTGGGGAAAAATCGTCAGAGGCTGCGTCACATAACCATGGATAGATGGTAATTTCTAATTTTGGGTGGATTTACCCCCCCCCCCCCCCCATGGTGATCTACCATTCTTTCGATTATTTATATGAACCTAAATTGTGCTAACTACATAATCTGCAGGTTCATATTCAAACACGTGCTTATAACGCAAAGCATCGAAAGTTGTACTATATAGTAATGCATACCCGGTGTCAATTTCATTTATTGGTGATCTTCATAGGGGGTCCTTTCCCTCCTCATAACTCACTTGTGTAACACGTTTATATTTTTTGCATCATGCAGTTTTCGGATTCCTGAAGATTTCAAGCTTTAATTTGATATCTGATGCACTTGTTCAAATAGGTCCCGGTTACTAACGTTCTAAAACTAGAGGGTTTTTCGGCTCTTGTTGTCAGCACTAATCTACTGATTTTTGTGAAGTCGACGTGGCAACATATTCATTTTCCCCATGATGACATGTATATTTTGGGAATTCGACTTGACTAGATAAATTTATGTCGCCATGACGTCATCTACTTTTTGTTAAGGCGGGGACTTGGGCAAGATAATTTAGGTCGCATGTCGAAATCTACTTTTTTTGAAGTCGACTTGGCAAGATTAAATTTATGTCGCCATGTCGAAATCTATTTCTTTGAAGTCGAAGTGGCAAGATATTCTATCTCGACCATGAGGACGTCATTTTGGCAAAGGCTTTTTGACTTGATAAGATTAATTTATGTCCCATGACTGACATCTACCCTTTTGCTAAGTAGACTGGCAAGAGGGCAAGATATTCTGCTTCCCCATGACGACAGTACATTTGTGAAGTCGACTTGGTAAGATATCTTCTCACCATGACACTTATAAAAATGCTGAAAAGTCGTTATGTGGGAACATTATATCTGAACATGTCGACATGATAATATGTCGACTTGACAAGATAAATTATCTCGCCAAGTAGTCAAGTCGGATGGCACTTAGATGCTTCCGTTCTTTCCCCAAAAAATCGAATTTATGAGATATCGAACATTGTCTTGTCTTATATTTAACATTACTTCGTTCTCCAGGATATACAAGGTGTATATTTAGTAATCTTTCCTGGAGAGGCCAGCTCACGAATAGGTTTGACAAAAAAAAACCCATGTACCTTGGCCGATTCGAACCGGCGACCTCGTTTTACAGGCACTACGCTTCTAACCTCTGAGGCTATCAAGCCCGTGTTGGTAGAAGAGCGATAGATTATCATCTATAAGTGTTAAGTTCGAGAGGTGGTCCTTCGCTTTCCTAGCGGATAGCATCCAGAATGGTATATTTACAAACATGATCGAATATTTGTTTTGGAGATTTAAATTACTTAGTTCTCCAGGTAGAGGGTGTAATACATTTATTAATCTTCCCTGAGATGACCAGCGCACGTAGGTGGTTTGAAAAAAAACCCCCATGTATACGTTGCCGGATTCGAACCGGCGACCTTCGTATTACATGCACGACGCTCTAACCCTAACCGACTGAGCTATCAAGCCGGTTGGTAGAAGAGCGATAGAATAAATCATCTATAGTGTTAGGTTCGAGAGGTGTCCTTCTCGCTTTCCTAGCGGTAGCATCAGAACTTAGTATATTTAACATATAGATTATTTTGTTTTGAGATTAAATTACTTAGTTTATGAGCTTGCCAGGGAGTGCTGATCAGGCACAAAAATCCTGTCCCCCAAGGTGGCAGCACTCCCTACTCAAAAGATTCCCAAGACCCAGTAAATTCATAACATCAAAATAATTGCACACAGTCAAAAATATTGCACAAAGTGTCCAAAAATTAAACTAAACATATGCAAAAATAAATAATTAAGACCAAAGTTGATTGTACAAAATTAAAATATGCTAAAAATGTAGCTGACTGTATGTGTGTGGTCTGTGGTGGTGTTTGTTGTGTGTGTGTGTGCCTGTGTGTGTATGTAGGAAGCTATCTTTGTTATGTGTATGTGGCACAATGCCTGTGTGAAAAGTAAATGTACACATGCATGCAAGTGAGGTACATGAGTGTTATGTGATTGTATGATAAAAAACAACCTAAATTTTTCTTACAATGTTCCCTTAGAAGAGTTTTAAAGACTAATACTGCAAGTGCTGAGTTAGATTCTAATTAGAGACGAGGGAGAGTTAACCAGATAACAAGGAAGCTGACAAATAGGCTATTTTGTAGACATCGGTTTTTTGGAGTGACATCTTGTTTGAAAGTAAGATCATCTGTGTGTGCTTAATTGACACTCCATCATGGAAAATGAAAGCCACTAGTTTTTATTAGACATGAAGCATGCAAATGATACTGATAAATAGTTCCTTCTAAACTTCAGCTTAGAAAGATTAACACTACACAATCTGTCCATCATAAGACGGGTTCCCCCCCTGCGTTGATCTAATATCAGCCGAGTACCCTATGCTGAATTTGCTCTAATTTCTCAATATTGGGCATTTACGTACACATTCCAACAGGTGCACAGTAGTCCATACTGGCATTATAAGGCTACAGTAGATCTTCAGAAGAACAGCCGGATATTTTTCCCAGCAACCACCCTAATAAAACCAAGTAACTTATTGCACTTTTTGACACTGCATTACATTACAATTTTGGTTTGGTATTATTACATAGAGAAGGACTAAGACTTACATTTGGCGCCGTGTAATGCCATAACTTAAACTTTTGAGGGTTTAATTTAAGAGCATGCTTGTCTGACCACCATTTAATTTAATCAAGATTTCGGATTGAAGCACGACAGAATCAGTACTTCTTCTGACTTCCTTGAAGATGAACGTGTCGTCAGCATATTGGGTAGATAGACGAATGCATATAAATTGAGATCCTTAACATAAATGTTGAACAAGAGTGGCCCCAGCACAAATCCTTGAGGGACTCCTGATAAAAACATTGATCCACTTTTCTGAGCTGGAATCCCCACGAAACATAACACGTTGCCGTTGACAGTATATGAAAGACGTTATCAATGTAGCCTGGATCCACAGATACCATAGGTTTTGTTTAATTAGAGTGATTAGAACATTAGAATTGAGCAAATATCCCGACTGTATCCACTGAAATCAGATCAATACGTGCAGTTTGATTTGAACGTCGATCAAGGGCTGCCAGCCATTCAGTTGTTTCCTCACAAAGAGCTGTGATTTTCCAGGTGTAAAACCATGCATGATTTCAAAAGCAGGCCAATTAGCATGAAGATGAGATCTAAGTTCATCACAAACCGGGCTTCCAAGCATTTCACCACAATAGATAATAATAGCATAGTTAATGCTATTGGTCTGTAATTAGTCAACAAAGACAAATGTTTAAAATTTCCATCGTGAAACTGAGGGGCTTTCTGTGAGATCATAAATACAAATAAGGGGGTCATTCAGTGACAGTTGAATAAAAATGTTGAGGCATCAAGTGAGAGTTAAAAAAAGGGGGTGTCTTTTCAATGACAGGGTTTTAATCATAATATCTTTATTTCAACACGTTTAAAACATGATCAATAACAATTGGTTCTTCCACCTGGTCTGTGTACAAAAGTTATGGAATACATGTTAAAATGATATAAAGCATAATATATGTGAACTAATATTGGATAAAATCTTACAAATTAATATTATAGTCTAGAGACTGTGGCACAGAATGGAAATGGAGTACAGACTTTTTCTATTGATCGATTTTTGGTCAATGAATACCTAAGCTAATAATTTCTGGAGGGTGTGCAAAATGTCGTGCATGGTGCATTTTCTAGAATCCAATATGGCCGCTACAACTCTCGAACTTCATTCAAATGGCCATAATGTGTATGCAATAGACTCCAGTGTTTTAAAAGCACGAGTAATCTTTTGGACGGGTTATTGACGTGATTTGATCACAACATTACCATCAAAAGCCAATATTGGCCACCTAAAACCCAATATGCCTGAAATCATTCAAAACGGGGGTTGACCTAACTCATCAAGTATTTGTAATAGAAGCACAATTCTGTCCGCTCTATACCCAGTAGGATCTCATATCTGGACTTGTCCAAAAGTGTGTTAACAAAGCTTACCGATCAAGATGGCAGTCATATGAACCGCCTTTTTAAGATCTTTAAACCTACAAATTGGTCATATATTCCTAATTCATGGCCGCCATTTTGATTTTAAGCATGTTGTCCAAAACAAATATACCAGATACGAGTTATATGCTCAAAGGCATACATCTCATACTGTTAATTTAAACTTTAAAATAATCTTTTGGGTGTTTTTAAAACTACAAATACAATACAGATGGTTCGTACTTTATAGGTTTTAAAGAAGTAAAATGCAGCACTTGGCCCACCTCTAACATTTTTTGCATGTTAAAGAAACAGAAATTCCAGATAAGATGTCAAATGGTCAAATACTTATCCCATACCCTAATTTACACCTTTATACTATAATTAGTTGATGTAACTACATAATTATAATACACAATAATGTATGTTTTACTATTTTTAAAGGCGGCGTATTGGCTGCCATCTTGAATTTTGAAAATGTCCATTACAGAGAATTGCCAGTTAAGGGTTTCTAGTGATCAAATACATGTATCTCATAGTGTTAAGCATAAAGCAGCATATAGACACTGGAATCAGCTCTAACCTGCAAAATGTCAGAACACTTGATTGTCCTATAGTTTGAAATGCATTCTAGAGGTGTAAAGTAACCTTACAGAGTGTGATCAATTGTAACGATTGTGAACACCTGCAGAAACACGTTTTAGATGGTCAGTTGTATTTTAAGGAGCGTAAATGGATAGGGCGGAGTTAGATCATTTTAATGATTCGAGAGCCATGTTTGACTTTTGAGCAGCCATATTGGATTTTTGTGGCAATGTAATGAATAAAATTCCATTACCAACACTTTCTCGTGCTTAAAACACAGGAGTACCGAGATATATTGTCTCTGGTCTAAATACTTTAGGGATTTTAGAGTGATTTCGGACATGGTAGCAGCCATATTGGATTTTTCAAAATGGCACTGGACCAAATTTTGCAACACCCTCAAAAATTATTGGCTTAGGTCCTAATAAACTAAAATCTTATCAATAGAAAAAGTCTGTACTTCCTTTCCAATCTTCAGGCTGGTGCCTAGACTTCCACCGACTATTACACAGAGAAATGTAACGTCAACAGGTTAAAAATAATTCACTTTTACACTATTGAATAACACAAAAATTGCCACTGTTTCGAAACACATAGTGAATGCAGAAGACGAATTACCAGACTCTCACCGCACGCACACACACATACATGACCCACACACATCACACACACACACACCCTCGACCACACACACACCACACACGCACACTCACACACTCACACACACAACACTTCAACACACTCACACACACCCACACCTCCACCACCACCACCAGACACACACACACCACACACCCATTCAACATACTGACAGCACACAACAAACAAAGTTATGAATACATATTAAATGGTATAAAAGCATCATATTAAACAATATTTTGTTAAAAAACTACAATTAACTTAATTTACATGTTCTGTCTGCACATATCCGCCACCTATTTTTAGGATTGCCCCCCCGGGCATTTCACCCTAAATCGAATTTTACATAGTGTGACTATTGGATTACTCTAATTATTAGAATAAAACGTTCTCACTGAAAACCAATCACCATGGTCTCAATTGGGGGAACAGGACATTACCACCACCACCCCTCTCCCTTTTGAAGGGTTGGATTAGTAATTGTAGACATCTATTGTGTAACCTTTTACATGGGTTCCAGCAAATGAATGGAGATGACCCCCGATCTCAAGCTGCAATTTCAATAGGTAGTAATATGGCTTTCCAAGATAGTCAACTTTTTTGGTGGGTGTAATCCACCCATTCATGCCATGTCGCAGTCCGTAAAGTGTGTAGTCTGTGCACCGACGCGAAGATATTATCTAAATGGTACTGCGCGAGAGATTAACGCTACAGTCCGTCATAGAGAATGTCGTAAATGAAACTAAAATCTCAATATCTCCAACCAAAACAAAAACTCCGAAAAACGAGGGGTTCGTATGAAGTGTGTCATAAGATGGTCCCTTTCTATTTTGTTTTAAATATTTATCATAATTGGGTCTGAACCTTAGAACCTAGCGAAAAATTGAACGTTTTTGTCGGGTACGTCTGTGCTCGCAGATCACGGAAATTTAACACAATTGACATCTTAACGGGGGCGAATCCATTTTTCCACAATGCGTCGGTATTATTCCAGTCTGAGAATTTTCAACACTACGCCAACTTTTTTTTTTTTTCAATTTTAGAAACGGAATTATGTACTTTTACCGGACCGCCGTAATGCCATTATCACTGATGAGGCGTCACCTTCCTGTTTCCTCTTGGAGTAATTGATTCGCCCGTTTAGAAGGAATAGTTTTTTTACTTTTTTCAAATACCTAATGCTCCGTGGCATCATTAATGATTCTAAAAATGAACTTTATTATATATCATGATTACAGATAATTTTTTTGTTCCCTTTGCGTGGTACCTTTAACTTTAATGATCAATGGGTTCCGGCGCTCAATTGGTCAGTCGAAAGAAGCCCTTGTGAACATTTACAACCATAGGGGCCGTTTGAAAGTGTTAATTACTGCATGGAATTTTTTTTCACGGTTTACAGTCTATGGTAAGGTTTACAATTGAAAAAGTTTTGCTGTAAGGTTGCCTTGCCTCTTGTAGCGAGCAATCGTTCTCCACCGTGTTTATATGTTTCTTGTGTATGATTCGCGTTCTCTTACATACCTAAAATGTTTGATATCAGAATTGCGTGTAAGCATCATTAACATGATCCTCGTGCACAAGTGTCTCTGTTCCAATTGTGTGTATTGTATACCCCCGGCCTGTCTTACTGACCTCAGTCACACTGCCGTTACATCGCGGGGCTGGTGGTCCTAGTGGTTAAGAAGGCGTCCGTCTAGTAATCGCAGGTCGTGGTTCGATTCCCAGTGCCGGCACAAAGCAAATCCTGCAAATTTTTCATGCTGGGGGGGTGTATCGGGCGGAATTTGTTATATGTTAGTCTAATTGTAACACCGTGGGTTGGTAAAACACTGCTTCATCATTACTGTTAACACCTTACATTTCTCTTTGTCCATACTGTTAATGTTTGCATATTTTTTTTTGAGCCATTTCACATATTTAAAACGCCATTCACTTATTCGCGGAGTCCTTGTTCTTTCAAACCTGAAAAAACTTGATGGCGCTTTTTCGAAGGGTCTTATAATGAAGGTCGACTACCGGACAGGTTAGAGGAGAAATTTCAAAACCCCCAAAATCCTTTTGCGCTGTTTTTGAATTGTGTGCGCAATCTTCTCTCACACGACACACCAAACTCCATTGAATAATTGAAAAATACGTTGTTAAAAACTGCAACAGTTCTGTAGTCCGTGGTCGATTTGAAACAAAAGCCTTCTGAGAGTTGCAAGGTTTATTTGAGTTTTAACACACATAATTTATATATAAATCGACTAACGTTTTTCATGGTCAAAATACAGCAAGAAGATTCCCTCCCAACGTTACTACACAAACTATGCGGCGCGCGGAGGAAGAGGAGTAGGAAGAGGAGGGGGCGGGGGGGGCCTAGGGGGGTGGGGGGGCTTGAGGGGGGTGGGGGGTTCCTTTTTTCCGTTCTCCCTTCCTATGTTGCCTCCCTTTCTTTCTCATTTCTCCCTTGGTGATTGAACGGGACATTCTTAAAATCATCCTCTGGGCACGGTATACAATGACGACTCATCACCAGTGAGAAATAAAGAAAACAAAGGACTATTTTAAATTTGCATTTTTGAAACAATTTCTTTTAATTATAATACGTGGTTTTGGCCTTCGGAATAACAGTACTTGGAAACATTTTTTTCTCTGCTATGACAGGTTCGCGGTTACCATGGTTTTTACTGCCAAAAGTGTGAAAATGTTAGATGCTTCAAATTATGTTCGATGCGTTTCGAGATATCGCAATTTAGGGGTATTGCGCAATCTGATTCCCATAGAAAGCCGATGGGGATTTTCCCTGAAAACTCCCACCATGTGTGTAAAAACAAAAAAAAAATCGCCAAAAAAAAAAAATTTAATTCACAATTATCACAATTACTTGTGCGGATAGTTCTGGTATAAACTTGATTTGTTGCACATTGCTTTAAACTTTCGACCATCGGAGGGAGACCACATTACCATTATTTCTTACTTCACTCCGCAACGCGACGTGTCACGTGCTTCGCGTATATTAGATTATAAGCCCTTAGACCGGTGAGAAAGCAGATTAGTCCGCCGGGAACCATATTCCCAGGCTCCATCGACGATAACGGAAGAAGGCGTGAAACTAATGGTGCTTGAAGAGGCAACTGAATCGAGTACCCACTATAATGGATGTGACTTTTGTTTATGTGTATGGCACCCCCTGTTGGTTGTAAGAGAGAACCTGGGAGGCAAAAGCACACTATACTTTGCATGAAAATTTCCATTTTTGTCCCCCGCCACTCGTTGGCGAAGGGGGACTATAGAAATTCTCTCCGTGCGGTGATTGTGTGTGTGTTGTGTCCCACGCGATATCGTTTGATCGAAGCACGCGTGGGTGTCCATCTTCGCAACATAGATTATCTCAAGTTACGCTTTGTGGCCCTGGATCTGAGTGGGTTCATGTCATGGTCCAGGAAGGCCAATAGGTCCAAAAATAGGGCTAAATTTGCTAACAGCAACCTTGTAAACACAATATCTTTTATCTAATCAGTATGGTGTCCATCTTCGCACCATTGATGTTGCGCAGTCGGCGGCAGATGAGTTCGGATATGGGTCATTGTGGCATGGGTCAAAGGTCAATATGCAAAAATGTGTCGAAATTGGTCCAAAAATGGGATTAAATGGCTATAGCCCTTGGCAATGTGGCCGAATGATGAACTTTGGTGGGTGTGGGTCAACATTCATGCCAAAAAATTTGAAGGTCATTTCAGGTCATGTTGGGGCATCAAGGTCAACTGGGATAACATTGCTATAACCCCTGTCAAATTTGAGGATGATGAAACTTTTGGTGGGGGGGTCCGCATTCACTGCCAAAATTTTCGAAGTTCATTTCATCCAAGGTATTTTGGGGTGGGGTCATTCAAGGTCAAAACCACTACAGTAGGTGTAGGATGATGAACTTGGTGGGTGTGGTCACAATTCAGTGCAAAAAATTTGCAGGTCATCAAGGTCATGTGGGGTCATCCAAGGTCAAATTCACTAAGTATGGGTAGGATGAGAAACTTTGTGGTGGTGGTCAACATGCAGTGCCAAAAAATTTGATGGCCTTTTCAAGGTCATGTGGGGTCATCCAAGGTCCAATCCTTGCACATGGTTTGTATGGTCATGAAAACTTATGGGTGTAGTAAGCATTCATGCCGAAAATTTTGACGGTCATTTCACGGTCAAGTATGGTCATCTAAGGTCAAATACTACAAATATTGTATGGTCAATGTACTCAACAATTTATACCTGTCAAATTGAACAGCTGCTATGGCAGCATCCTCAGTGGTTTGATGAACCACTTTTTCCATCACAATTCCTCCCTGTGATCTTAAAATTATATTTCCCTCCATTTACTCGCCGACGGGCGGGGACCTTTGTGGTTCGGAACCGCCTTGTTTGCTGAACTTTTGTTTCTAATTTATAATACCAACTTTCATCATGCATTAATAATACTGAATGCTAAACCAGGCTGCATGTTTGTGACCAATTTAGATTAACAAAGGTTTTCTGCGAGTAATTTATATAACCAGATTTTATGTGGTCTGTCATAGAACTACTGTAATATTTTTGCCTGCCAGAAAACAAACAAGGGCGTCCTGAATGTCAACAATTGACGTCATAGGTCATAACATCATCTATTGTTTATCCATTTGTAGGTGGACTATGAACCCAGGGGCGGCTCCGGATTTCCCTCGTAGAATTTTCCACATTTTTTCCAGTCGCTCGAAATTCTGAAGGGATGGCAGGAACAATACGGCGTCCACTTGGCGCCCACAAAGCCTCGATTTCAGGCTTCCAACGCCCTTTACTGTCATTGGGGCAATCTAAACGGATCGCAGATCCATATCCTATGCCCATCACCCGAGCTCCAGATCCGAGATCAGATCATGGAGACAACCGTTTAAAA